>VYZW01045823.1:5053-19228 GCA_013401315.1 Balaeniceps rex
AAGCTGACTTATGTGCTTTTGTGTTGAATGACTTGGAGTGGAACTCTGCAGTGCTGGACTTTCCCCAGCTATCTTTGCCAATTTTCTGGACTGTATTTCCAGTGCTGAATCTTGTCAGTGTGGGCTTAGGTGCTGATGTCACTGTATTTGGACTCTCCTGTGTGAGGAGAGTCACTTTTGAGAACTTTAATGATGATAGGATGGGGAAAGATTCATAACAAGAATAAACTCAAAGGGAGGGAGGGGAAAACCCAGTAACAG
Organism: Balaeniceps rex; assembly: GCA_013401315.1. Taxonomy (NCBI): domain Eukaryota; kingdom Metazoa; phylum Chordata; class Aves; order Pelecaniformes; family Balaenicipitidae; genus Balaeniceps; species Balaeniceps rex. The sequence goes on from VYZW01045823.1 coordinate 5,315, forward strand.
TCACTTGTTACCTAAGCATATCACAAGATGTTGCGTGCAACTTCTTTATCTGGAAGAAGAAAATTACATGCTTCTGACTGCACTGTTTCTAGTTTGATTGATTATATTTTCCTCCCTTACTTTTCAGTTAAAGATATAGAGAGAAGAAAAGAAACAAGCAAATCCAAGGTGAAGGATCCAGAAAAAACAAATGCAAGTAAACCAGCTCCAGAAGGTCAGATCATAACACGTATGACTTGTGTGATATTCTGAAAATAATCAACTTTTTTATTTAACGTGGCCATTGTATAGATTTTCTTTAAGTCAGTACTTTAAATCTGGTTTCCAGGGTTAAGTTAAACAGAAGGGAAAAATCAGTATTTTCAGGAATATTGGAGAATTGCTACAACAGAGGTATTGCTTTTTAGTTCTGTGTGTTGCTTTACCACTTCATACGGTAAGCACTAAATACCACCATGAATAGCACAAAAGCAGTCTTTGAACCTGCATTAAAAAATCATGTTGCCTGTACTTCCCCACTGGATGCACTTTGAGTAGTGAAAGAAGCACACGCATGTGTGTATACATAATAATAATTTCATATCATCTTGTCTGCAAGACAGACTTGCGGTATTAATTTCCACCTGAAGTCAAATTGGTGTTATTGTATAATTAGGCACATGATAACTTGATAACTCTGTCCTAATGTAGACCATATATATGAAAACATTTGAAATATTTTGAAGGGGGAAAAAAGGGACTTCATTTTGTCCAGTTGCAAGGAGCCAATCTTCTGGTGAAATGTGATATTACTTGTCATGAGAAGCTTATCTAGTATGGACAGTAAAATATATTTCAAGCTTAATATATAACTCTATTTCCTGTTATTCTAAAATAGCATCTTCTTTATGAAGTAACCTCAACAGTTATTTCCTTCAGTGGTTATTTATGATGTACAGAGCAAGCACAGACGAGAATAGCTTGATATGACCTTAAATAGTCTCTCTATGAATAAATTGGACAGTTTCAAGGATCCCATTTCTTCCGTCCCTTTTAGCTCTGTCTCCTACTAATGCAAGTATCAAAGACCTCACCCAAAGCTCCTTGAAGCCCATGCAAATTTTTCTTACTTCAGTGGGTTTTTCTTCTTACCATACATACTTGTGTCATGTTGTATTTATTAACATTATACAAGTTTGTTTCCATACAGCATTTCTCAAGCCAAAGTACCCTGGAATTCATCACATTGGGTACATTGGGGAAAATGCTACCTAGTATTTACAACACTTAAAGAAGCAAACTATAGCTGCTAGTGCATGATGGGGTAGTGGATAGGTGATCTTTCTTTCATGTCTAGAGGAAGACTGAGTTGGAAGAAATGAGAGAACCAAAGAAGGAAAATGTGATTTGTTTTCTTGATGAAGGACAAGTGATAAAAGTTGAAGGAAGGAAAACTGGGCCTGTAATAGGAAAATGATTAAATGCAGACAGAGGAAAGTGTCTGCCAGACTGTGGGAGAGGATTTATGCTTTTTCATGGAGTAGGGGCAAAAATACAGTTGGCAAGAGGAGATTGGATCTACAGTCTCTCCCTTTTTAGGATTCTTGTTTACTTGCAAAGTCTTTAGCTCAGTTGCTTTCCTCCTCCCTGCACAACCTTTTATTCATCTAAACTTCTTCAGTTTGTATTCAGTATTGAGGCAGTTTGTATCAGAGCAAAATACACTTCCATCCAGCACTTGTGAAAAGCTATTGCCTTACACTTACTGTAGCAGGTTTTACTAGAAAACTGGGGTATATATTTGAAAGAAAGGCAAAACTTACAAACTTCCTGATTGGCAAAACTGACCAAAAAGAAAAAAATGTTATGCTAATTTTTATGAATTCTTGATTTTGTTTAGCCCTATTCCCACCCCAGCTATATTTTAATGTAAAGTAATAGACTTTTTTCCTACTGTCTAGCTACTGCATTTTTCTTCCATTTGCGCAGTATAATGATTATTCAAAGTGATGGAGATTCCAACTGAATGACTTCAGTGGGAGTAGGGTGAGAGTCCAAGCAAAAACATTGTGCAGAAATAACAGCATCAGCAAAAAATGCGTAGCTGGGATAGAAGTGAATTCAGAACTGATACACGAAGAGTAATGGTATCAAAACTTTCCTAGTTTAATATATAAAGACCATTCCACCTCAAATTGAAATTGGATCAAAAAAAATAAGGAAGAGTCCATGAAAGAAAAGGATTAAAGAAATAAGAGCAAAGTTTTATGGCAAAACCATGAAAAATAACTTGATCCTCTGCAGGTGTTTGACAGGAAATGATCTGAGTATGACCAAATGAATTCAGGCCAGCAGTTAATTGGTTTCGTAACAATTTAGTATATGGCTAAATTTGATGGATTTAGTAGCAACTCTGATGCATTCTGTGGCTGTTTTATATCCTTGATCAAGTTGGTGAGACCTTAGGAGTTAACAGTATAAAAGAAATTGTTAGGTAGTATAATGTCTTATCGGAAAACAAGAGCAATCTTTGCCCACAAAACAAATTGAAAACAACCATTGTCCAGATTGATATTGTCAGTGGTTGTGGCTTCTGCTCTTGTCTTGACTGAAAGAATAACAAAAGCCTATTGCACCATTTCTGCAAGTATTAGAGTCAAGTTTTGATGTAAGGAGGTGCCTTCTGTGAACATCTCCCACACTTGTTACAGAAGGATGTTTATATAAGAAGAAACTAGAGTGTCTTTGTAAGCCTTAGAAAGCCAAAGGTCATCAGTCATTCTCCTGCATGTGGAGAATTGCCTGGCAAAATTCTCCAGTGTGAATATTAGGACAGGTTTGGCATTTAGTAGGCCAGAAAATCCAAAATCAATGTTTTGGGACAAAACTAATAAAGCACAGCAATACACTTGTCAGTGTGTATGAAAAAGCATGTGGACTCTGTCAATAATGCAAGGTCCAGTTTGTGCATTATGATAATTCATGTATCCTGCTGATTTTCCTAAAAAGCACATAATCATAGAAACTTGTTGTTTATAAATACTTATTAGCTAATATACTTTCTTCAGAGTCACATAATAAACCTCAGAAATTTCACTTTCAATTTCAGTGGGACAAAGATTTCACCACAACCCTTCTACTCATAGAAACCAGCTCTTCACTAAGAAATACAAGATGGATATCTATATTAATGATTCCAGATGGTTTCAGAGCTTCTCACTCTTATTTTCATCTGTGGTTTGGAGGTCTGATTCTGCAGTGCTGTCTGCTATTTGATTACCAACTGTCTGAGGCTCTAGGTAGTGCTGGGAGGTGTGGATGTCTTCTCCTAAACTCCCAAATCTACCTTTTTCTTCTGTTCTTAAATTAGATTGTATTTGGGTTTCGCTCTGTCTTTATGGAACTCTGTTAGTGGCTTGTGTGGCTTGCTAGTAATTTTTCCAGCAGCTTCAGTAACCTTAGATTAAAATTTTCCTCTATTGTGTCCTTCCCATTCAAGTAGTCTGAAAAGATTTACTCCTTTCTTTCCTGCTCTAAGAACTATGCTGTTATCTCAAACAAACCTCCAGTGTATATCCAGTAATGTCATTGTGCCAAATTAATTCAGGTTTAATGTCTAACACTCATCCATCAAATATTCACTTCGTATTTGATTTCCAGAAACCTTCTCTAGTTCTTCTGCACAACCACTTTCAAGTCTCGAATCTCCTTTCTATATTTTTCAGAACCTGTTAGTTTTCAGCTTAGTGATTTATCACTGCTGTGCATGCTTGTATTAATGATGTCAGAAGCCTTTTCTCTTTTTCTCTGTTGAGATAAAGCTCACAGACTCAGCTTCTTTCAGCACGGACTGATATTTGAGTACTTGTACCCTGGCACTTCTCCAACTCCCTCATGTACAAAGCTCCTTTCTGTACAGCGACAGGGGTTAATACATTCTGTGCCTTCTCAGATGTTTTACAGTTTCTCAGAGAGCTTCTATGAGTGATTCTCTAATCAAATCCCTTTGGGGAGGGGAGAATCATAGTGTTTTGGCTATATCCTGTGGCAAATATGCGACTATCCTTTCTCTGCAGAGTATTTCTCTGTGTGTCTGAAATGTTTTTAGCCACCCATTTCAATAAAAACAACAAAACACTGAGGGCCAGTTTTGTTTTCTTGCTTGTGGACTTTATTTTGGGGGTTTTTAGTTAAGAGGTGTGGTGGCTTAGCCTAGGTTAGCAGCCAAACTCCTACCTAGCTGCTTGCTCACTCCCCTCCCCAGCAGGACAGGAGAGAAAAGAGGAAGAACAGGAATGAAAAAGCTCATGGATTGAGATAAAGACAGGGAGACCGCTTACCAATTACCATGGTAGGCAAACAGAGTCAACTGGGGGAAAATCTACTTAATTTATTGCCAATTAAAGTAATACTTAAAAAAAAAAAAAAAAAAAAAAAAAAAAAAAAAAGCAAGCAGCTAATACAGGTAGTGGGAAACAAAAAAGACGAACATTAAAACAACAGCTTTCCTCCCTGCTTTCCCAGGCTCAACTTGACCTCCTCCCTCTTCCCAGACTCATCTCCTCCTCCCTTGTTATCACTGCAGGCTACACTCAGTCCAAGTCCCTTCAGAGAGGAAGCAAGCGGTGCAAAAGGGATGTTGAGGGGTTATGATCAGGATGTAGTGGCTTCTCTCTGCCATTCCTTTCTTCTCCAGTGTGTCCCCTCCACAGGCTGCCGGGAATATCTGCTCCACCATGGAGCACCTCCTCCTCTGACCTTGGGGTTCCCTCTGTTTCTCACTCTTTTTTTCCCCTCCTTCTCTCTCTGCCTGGCATTTTCTGTCCTTTCTTAAGTATGTTTTCCCAGAGGTGCCACCAGCTATGCACAGGCACAGGGCAGCCCCTGGCCTCTTCTCAAAAAGGCCACCCCTGCAGCCTCCCTGCTGCCAAACCTGGCCACAGACACCCAATATAAGAGGTGCTCTATTAATGCTCTACTAGAGTAAAGTGTTTACACAGTCTTAAACCTGTCCTGTTCAGAAATTCCCTTATGCAAATCTCAAATTGGGATAATTTAGGACAGCATAGAGCCATGTATGGACCAGATTTCTCTTCCGAATCAAGTTTTTGCAGGATAAGCCTTCTACAGACTGTAGACTATTAAAACGATGAGAAGCTCCCATAAAAGATTATGTGATTTATGTATGATGCAATGTAACAGTTACTTTCTCATCGTAAAGTGCATGTAATATAGTCATATAGTAAGTACGACTTCTTAGGGAGGTCAGAGATCTTCACTGCATAGCATAGAACATGCTGGTTAGTTCAACCTTCCCAAATGAAAATTGCATTTCATCCCTGGAGCAAGTCCATTGGGGCAGGTGTGGGTTTTTTTACTGATTCCTATGAAAGTCTAGTGACGTGTGGCCTAGTTAAAAAGCCTGGGAGCTTTCAAAATTCCTTAGATGCTTCTTTCTGATGGAGTCACCTTTACCACATGCCAGGTATCGAACTGGCAGAACATTACCTGAGCTGTCTGGGCTGGTGTGGGGCCAACTGGATGACATGAGAAAAGGGGTATTGCCCCTCAGTTCCCTGCACAAATGGAGTATACAGGAGGAAGCTCTAGGATAAATCAACTGACAATAAAAGCTAGATCTGAGTTTCTCATCGTGGAAGACCGAGACAAGCAGGTAGAAGTTTAGGAAAGAAAATTTATAGCTAATCTGTTGGGTTGTGGGTGTAGAAAAGACAACTTGGGAATGCAAAAATTAGACACTGAGCGAGCGCAAAATAATGTAGAAATCATAGTGGGCGTCAGAGACAGGAAGAAACTGCAGAAGCTCTTTTTAATGAGCTGTGTAATGCCATATCTTGTCTGCCACAAAGTGTAATAGAAAGGTGCAGATGCTAGGTTGTATTATCTGTATGTAGGTAATATAACATGAACTAATGTTAAAAATGTTGAATAGTGACTTCATGTGTCTTGATCGATATTCCTGCATTTGTATATTAATTTAAATATAAAAGTTTTTGAGGAAGAGGTAAAAACGATCTGTAAGGACAAGCAAATATTTCCTTTGGAAGAATTTAATATTATTATTAGTGACCTTTAGTGAATTTAATATTATTAGTGATATTATTATTCTTATATGTACAGATATATATACATACAAGTTATAAATATCATGGAGAATGGCTGGTCACTCAGAGTTCCCTCTGAGTGAGTTCCCATTCTCCTCTTTGTTTTCTTCACTACTCAGTGCTGCACAGAGAAGAGAATTTTGGTTGTATTGTACTATATTTCAAGTTTTTAGCACTTTCAGGCTTCAGTATCATAAAGCCTTCTGGAAAGAGACCTGAAGCCATCTGTCACGTGATACTTACCTGCTAAGTATTAATAGGAATAAGTATGCCTGCAGTTTCTTTCAGGTGAGTGTGCTCTGCCAGTGCTCTGAATCGTGCAGAAACAATGTCTCTTTGGGACTGGATCTTTTGTAGTTTTTCATGTGAACATAACTTTTAGCTTCCTGGTCTATGTCTAGAAAATAGGTGAAGTTTTCAGCTGCCTGCAGAAACTGTGTAGACATATCCAAAGTTACTCTGGTTTGCAGTGAGTTAGTTTTTGATATTTTTTTTTGTCTTCCCAATGTGTTTTACATTATTAGTGATATTATTATTTACATTATTTCTACAATCTTTCAAAGTAAATGTTTCTGAATGGTTTTTTTTCCATAATATTTTTTCTTCCAGTGCTACACACACTATCAGATAATGCAAAAGGCATATCATTCCTCAGAATGACATGGTATGCGTATCTGAGATTTCTGTTATAATAACTCTTGCAGTGAGGTCACATCAGTATTTGGATAGTGATAGAAATGAGAGGTACATTAAACTTGAAAAATACACTGATTTGCTTTCTTCTTCCAATACTGCTATCCCCTTTGATGCAAATAAGCTTTGACATTCACTCTGTAGCTGTTGAATGGCACTGTTTAAACCGAGTAGGAAAAAAACCGCAGAGAGGTATATTAAGATGCTATTCAGCAGAAGAGACTAATTATCTAATTTATTAACTTGTCTGTTTAGTTAATGTCAGATGCTTCAGTAAGTATTACTAGACAGTGTGAAATGAGTGCTATGAGGTATTTGACTAAGCCACAGGAATGAATACCTTCTGAACTTCTGCTCCGTTGGCTGTGTTTCATAGATTTACTCACTTCATCCTGGCTAATGGAACTGCAAATGTTGATTTTAGTCATGACACTTTTCTATGTTTTTTATTACTTACTGAACTCCTAGGCTATGGAACTCATTAACTATGTCTTTATGCAACCTATAATTGGCCTTATTAACATTGTTTTCCTGAGCTTTCTGGAGGGCACTTTAGCTCTTGTATTATGAGCAAGCTGAAGAAAGAGTTTGTAACTACATTGTGTGGGCTTTTTTCCCCAGTGCCATTCTGTTCTTCCTAAACAGTCCATATCTTCTCAGCCCTTGCTCATTAGTTTGCTTCTGCAGTCTGAGAGTAAAAGCAAAGTTTATTGGAAAGTGCTTGGCTCTTCCACTGTTGATATGATTTATTTTTTGTCTTGTGTTAGGGATCACTGAATCCTGTAGCCCAGTATAAGCATGCAGGGTTGCCCCAGCAATACCTCCAGGTCCAACCAGTAGCAAGGCTGAGTATGTAGTCTGAACATATCTGGGGCGATCAAGCACAGGGCTTGGCCAAACAAGTACTAACCAGCCACCTGTGTAGATGTAACTGGCCCCCTTTATCTTTCTATTTTCTCATGCTTGTTCCTCCGCAAACTACCCTGATCACTGTTTCGCTGTCTTTCATTCCTCCCCTAAACATACTGTACTAAATCTTGTACAATCCCCAGATGCTCTTTCCTGTACTGCATAAGTCTCATTACCCCCTAAGCAGTAACCCCCACCAGTCTGAACCATGAACAGACTGTGTTATGAAGTAAGTACAATTTATAAAAATGTGAGTACAATTTATAAAAATGTGTTGCTGATCTTGGAAGATACCAGCAAGATGACACCCCTGTAATTAATGTTTAGTTTCTGGGTCTATGATGTACTTCTACAAGAGGCAAACACTGAACTACTTGGCCTGAGGCTGCATAACAGGTAAAGCACAAGGTCACCAGGGAGGTAGCTTGTGACTTTCGATAATTCCATGATTAGTATTTGCTGATCAGTGTTTTTTTTCAATTAAAGTTTCTGCTTACCTTTTTCTTTTTTCTTTTGTTCCAATGCAGTGCAGTATAATATTGAAGGGTTGCTTGAACTTGATGCAACCAAGTTTACTACGAAACTGATAGCAGTGCAGCTATATTGTCCAGTACAGCACTCTCCCTGGTGAATGTGCTAGCCTGCTCACAACTAGCTAACTCAAGGACTTCTACCTTATCCTCCATTACAAAGTGTAGACATAACCCTGGCCATTAGTCTTTAGCATCAGTTTCTTAGATGCTGCAGAATAGGGACAGATGCATTTCCTACTTTGGAGATATGGTAAGTTCATTAAACATTGTGGAGTACTTCAGTATGATAGGGTTCATTTTTGGACAAGTGTAAATTAAAGTCTGCATCAAAAAGTATAATGAAGTTTAGAACTATTGATTGCGTTTGCCTAAATGGTAGGCTACTGTCTACATTTCCCTAAAAGATGTATATACGTCATACTGAGACTTGACTGTTTCACCTTTGCAGTGTCTGTAGGGGGTATGTGGATGCATTACCTTGTCATGTATGAAACAGGATGCATGTTTGCTGTCATTTAACTGCCTCACAGCTGAGGACACGTGCTCTGTGTAGGCTGTTACGTTACTTCAGGACTGCTTTTTTTCAGTTTACTTTTGAGTTCTGTGCTTACCATCTTGACAAGGGTTTCAGTAGTCTGTACCAAAAATTGCTTTTCAGTACTGTGTGGCATGCAGTGACATGCAGTCCTTTGACTTGATTGTGAATAGCTCTTGTGTGTGTGGTGTATACCTGCTTGTTCTAGCATTTGCTAATCAGTTAAAGGTAGTATGAACATAAAAATGAATCTGTTATCTATGCTTCTTTAGGGGGGTGGCCTCAGATCCCCATGCCTCCCTTAAGAAGACTAGGGAGTGCTTGGACCATGCTGCAGCATTCTGAGAACATTTTGGACCACCACAAAGCTTTGGCAAGCATTTATAATTATGGTCCCCTCACCACACTCTTCTGACCACTCTGAAGCTCCTTAGCCCAGGAATAATTTTATAGACCTATTTTGGCTTCAGACTCTGTCACTTTTTGGGTTTGGACTCACTTGGCTTTGTTCTGCCCAACCTTACACCCGAGCAGAGGATCCATGATGCATCCTGTCTCAGCTTTCACTAGCGAAAGCAGCACCTGACCATCTGAACTTTGCCAAAAGGACTCTTGCTTAAATGCCTGCAGCTTCTCTGGTGTGCCAGTGGTTTCACTGCTGATCAGATCGCTATCCTGATGTGGTGCTAAAAGATCTCTGCTCTGGACTCCGCTTAGAATCTGCCCAGCAATCCTATCAAGCAGGCCCCCATCCATGCTAGGTTGGCAGAGCATGGTTTTTTTTTGACAGTGACTATTTTTTAACTTGTGCCATGCGAGTGATGGCTTTCCATTCTTCTTCTATGTGACTTCTCATGGACATCTTCTTTCTCAACTTCAGGTGATGCAAATATCTGTTTAAAAACAGGAGATGAAGTAGACTTGTCAGAATATACCATTGCATTCTTTGACATATGAATATAGGGTACCCCATCCAAGCCATGTTGGTTTCTGTGCTTCACAGAAGATAGAATTTGATGAGAAGCATCCATTAAGTTTCCAAGCTAGTGTATAAACCTGTAAGCCACCATGCAGAGCTTTGTACATTAGAAATTCCTCCTTAGTCACTGGAGGACTTACAGGAAGACTCTGTTGCAAGGAAACTCTTGGGTAAACTCCCCTTTACTGTCTGGAAAATTCAGCTCGTTGTGCTGTGGATGATCAATGCTTATTCCAGGAGTTCATGAGGTTAATTTCTCTGGAGGACATAGCTAAGCTTTTGTATCCTTTGACTACTACTTGCAACTTGGATTTCCTTTTGTAATGGCAATACTTTTATGGACCTGGCCAGGATTCTTCAGCAGACTCTTGCTTCCTGCCTCCCACGACTGGAAAACCTGATAGGAAGTATCAGCACTGACATGGACAGAATTCTTAAATGCTTTTCCTTTGCAATCATTTTGGTAGTTGCTTTGGAGAAAACCAAGCAAGCTACATTTAGAGATTGCAGCATTTACATCTGCCATCTGGCCAAACTAAATAGCCATTAGTTTACTTGCAAGTGTGTTGAAATCATCTGAATAAGAGAGAAGTACATTCTTGAGAGAAAGCAAGCTTGAAACTGAAGACCCAAAAGTGGCTATGAAGGCTGGAATTGGGAAAGGGTTTACTTTGAGTAAAGCACTTTGATCCTGACAGAAGGAATCCCTGACTGAAGTGAGATCAGGGAAGAGAGAGGAACAGAAAGAAAAAGAGAGATGGGGGGGAGGGGTGATCTTGACATAAGAAGGGTCTCGTGTATATTTTGTAACTGCCTTCTCTGTTTTGGATATCTGTAAAATTGTGAATAACTTACTTTATTTACCTTAGCCTGGCTTGAGTATTAACACGGAGGTTGCTGGATACCGTCTTCAATTTGTGTATGCCTGACAAACTCTTGCTTTGTTCAGAAAATAAAAAGCTTGGCATTAGAAATTATGGACAGTCTCCATTCTTACCCGGGGATTCCACTTATCTCCTGGCTCCTCCTTTCTGTAGGAGGAACTGCTTTTCTTCCATCTGTCAGTATGTTAACTTCATATAAATGGTTGTGGCTGTGCATTACCTCTCAAGTGTTCCAGGCCAGGCAGAAGCCAGAGATTGGACAGACTGCCTTTCTGTTATCCACAGTCTCCCTCCCTGCCCCTCTTTAGGAACTCCCCTTGAATGCATCTGCTTCATTGAAAAGTAGACAGAGTGTTGACGTAGATATCTAGAGAATCGGTAGCTCAGGAAAAAAAAAAAGCAGCTTTATACCTCTCTTTGTACTCTCTCAGAGTACAAAAAGAGACTTAGCCTATTTTGGACCTAAACATAAGTTTCAATTTTGTCATGAAGTGATCCAGCTCCTAATATCAGAACTACTTAGGTTCATAACCCTTGAGTTATAAGATATTTGTCCTCATCTCTCTGCACAGTAAATATGTATAATGCTTGGTAAGTCTGAACCATCACCAACTGAAAACCTCCTGACTGGGTTCTTTTTTTCTTTGGTAGTTTTCCCTAAGGCACTGACCTTTTTTTTTGTGCAATCTATTCTTAGTTGAAGTGGGAGACTGCTATTCACATTCTTGAATGACTGATTAATAGAAGCTCAGCTGAATGAATGGTCTTTCACTCTCTTCAGGCTGCTTTTCATGTCTTCAAGTCATTAGCTCTTGAGCATCCATCCAATCCACAGTGCGCTGGCATGGCTAGATTCTGCTGGCAGCAAGAGGCTGTTACCTTAAGTCAGATTCAGGGTCTGTGTTGACATGTTTCATTATTGAAATACTTTCGTTACTACCATGCTGAGACACTCCTTAACAGTTCATCATCTGGCAGCATGAATTTTCATAACTTGAAGTCTGTAGGCTTGCTCATGACTATGTATATTCTAGGTAAATATCTCTGTATATTATGAGTGATGATTGCCTTTGATATGAAACACTATCTAGTCTTTGAAATTGAAACTCTAGGCAGTCTTTAAAATTTGTGTGGCAACCTTGAAGGGAGAGTCAAAAAAGCTTTGGTGATGTGATAGCAGACTTCATCAGCACCATCTCCTACATTAATAAACACTGAAGTGCAAGACCAAGACTCTCTTGTAAGAAAGCTGCGATTGTAAAGGATTGGTGCATTCATCAGCAAACTCGATCTATTGTGGATTTGCATTCCAGCTGTATTGAACACCCTGATGAACAAGCTGCATTGCTTTGTTCTCTGGACAGCAAAATGGGAGATTAAGGTTAACTTTTTGGTATCTCTTTTTAGGGATCCTTGTGATCCTAGAGGTGGCCTTGTCTTGAATGCAACCAGAATCATAGAATGCTTTGGGTTGGAAGGGACCTTTAGAGGTCATCTAGTCCAACCCCCCTGCAGTGAGCAGGGACATCTTCAACTGGATCAGGTTGCTCAGAGCCCCATCCAACCTGACCTTAAAGGTTTCTAGGGTAGGGGCCTCCACTACCTCTCTGGGCAACCTGTTCCAGTGCTTCACCCCCCTCATTGTAAAAAATTTCTTCCTTATATCTAGCCTAAATCTACCCTCCTTTAGTTTAAAACCATCACCCCTTGTCCTGTCACAACAGGCCTTGCTAGAAAGACTGTCCCCATCTTTCCTATAGGCCCCCTTTAAGTACTGAAAGGCCGCAATAAGGTCTCCCCGCTGCCTTCTCTTCTCCAGGCTGAACAGCCCCAACTCTCTCAGCCTGTCCTCGTAGCAGAGGTNGAGCCTGTATTGATATGGGGGGTTGCCCCAACCTAGGTGCAGGACCTTGCGCTTGGTCTTGTTGAACCTCATGAGGTTTTCACAGGCCCACCTCTCCAGCCTGTCCAGGTCCCTTTGGATGACATCCCGTCCCTCAGGCATGTAAACTGCACCACTCAGCTTGGTGTCATCTGCAAACTTGCTGAGGGTGCACTCGATCTCACTGTGTATGTCATTGATGAAAATATTAAACAGCACTGGTCCCAGTAAATGTTCTTTCTTAATTATTTAATCCTGTATTCAACCTAAAATGTCACATAAGAAACCTTTTTAAAGAACAATCGTGATATATTAAATACACTTCTTGCTGTCAAAGGATACCAGGTCAGTTTACTGGGCAGTCACAGCAATCTGAAATGCTGTGACTTGATAACTATAACGGTATAATCTGGGGTTTGCACATTCCAGTGGAGTTTAGAGGTGATTCTTAAAAACACCTTTTTATTTTGTTGTCCACAACCATTTCCCAGGAGCCGTTTATGAGTTTATGTATTTAGATTTTAACTTCAGGTAGGGATTAGCTATTAGAAATTAACATATTGCTGGTCAGTGTTTAGAGGAAATCAAGAGGAAGAGAAAAGAGGACTGTTTTCTCACTCTCTACAAGGTGCCAATTGCTGAAATCCATTTTGAATGATTTAGTATTGGCTCTTGGTTCTAATGTTCTCTTACTGTACTTACAAGTAAAATAATAATCAGTCCTTTAGAATTCAGTAACATAGCATCATGGTGAATGAACAGTTGGCCTTATTAGCACTAATTTGTTATGATCAAAGTTGTAGTCCAATTTCAAATTACTATGAACCTGATGAATTCATTTGCAGAAACAGCAGAAACTTTGATTATATGCTAGTGTATAGTAAATAGGGCAAATGCAAAGAAGAGCAGTACCGCTGCCAAGAAAAATTTTAGTCTATAGAAGTACTATGTAATGTAGGTGACATCATTGTTTCTAAAATAAGCAATTATAACTTTATAAATTTAAGACTAATAATTTCATTGCTGAAATAATCTCTGCAGATTTTTTCTTTTTTTAAGAATGGTTTATCTCCCTTTATCACAATTACCCTTCAGTGATAAAGAATGCAAAATGAGAATCACGAATAACTATTATGGAATATATTAATTAACACTTCTTTAACTTGAGAGCCTTTTAAGACTGTCCCAGCTTGCCNTGCATCCTTTGCCAAATTCAGCTCCAGCCGCGCCTTGGCCTTCCTGACCCCTTCCCTACACAACCGGGCAGCATCCCTGTACTCTTCCCAGGATAAGAGAAAGTGCTGAATCTTTTGCTTTTGAGCTGTGTGCTGCACAAGTTCCCTTTCAAGGCTGTTCCTTACTGTCCTGGTTTCAGCTGAGTTAGAGTTACTTTTC
>VYZW01045831.1:546-41880 GCA_013401315.1 Balaeniceps rex
GGGGGCGGGGTGAAGGGGGGAGTTGGGGGGCAGTGCCACTTACATCCAAAGGAGAAAACCTGGATTGTTTGGAGAGCTTCAAAATTCAGGAGGATATGCTTTAAGGCACCAGATTTGCTCAGAGCAAAGCTGTGTGACAATGAAGCCAAGCATAAAGGGACAGGCTGCAGCGACCATGCCAGCTCCACCACCAAGGCAAGGATCCGCCGGTCGGTTTGGAAACGTTACTGAGCAGCATGGAAGCAGCAGAAATCCCACACACAGCAAATCGGACCTCTCCAATAGCTGGGGAGAGGCAGCTAACTGAAAGACCATGTGTTGTGGAGGTCAGCTTCTGCCAGACTACAGGCATCTGAACAAAGCCCGTCACGGCTGGAGGCTCCTCTCCTGCGGTTTCCTGCAGCCTCATCCCTCCAACAGGCACATGGAGAAATCCCAAAGTCCAGTCAAAAAGGAAAGCCTCACAGAATATGTTGGTTAAATTGGTTAAGCTTGTCTTTGCTGGTTTACTAACAGATGACGCTTAGCTAGGAAAAGCCTTTAGCTATGCTCTGGCTGGCATGAATTAAAAAGTGAGGGGCAGGGGGTGGAGAATAGGAAAAGGAAGAACAGGGAGGCTATTATAAAGATAGCAAAACATAATTTAAAAAGAAAAAAAAAAGGAAGTCTAAGGTTGTGGGTGCCTTTTTTTTTTTTTTTTTTTGGACAACTCTCCCCAAATCAGCTCCATCTGTAGTCTCTGAGCATCTGGGGGTTTCTGCCAAAGTGATCAGTAGCAAAGAGCTAGCGTTTGTCTTTGAATCACAGCCATTATGTGCTCCAGCGTTCCCACACCACGGAGAGAAATCGGAGGCGCTCGCAATTCTCCCTGGGCTAATGCCGAGCTGCCGATCCAAAGCACAGGGGATGACGGCAGTGCATGTGCGCTGCTGCATATAAAGGCAAGGCACAGCGGAAAAAAAGGACATTGCTGCTTTTCATGACCTATAAAACTTCCTCACTGAAAGTGGGCTTGGCTGAGGGCAACTCTCCAACTCATTGGCAAACCTCTTCAAAGCAAGACATCCAGCTAAGGTTGTCTTTCATACAATACAGCCCTTATTGCCTCACGCCTTTGGTTCATGAGTAGACACTTTTCCCCAGGAGCTGTAGCACATACAGCCATGCAACAATCACAGCCCAGTTTTGGCCACCTCTCCCCCAGTGCCAACACTGGTGCTGGCCTGGAGAGCAGGCATGTGCCCACGCCCACCGACAACCCACACGTCCCATCCTCTTCCCTTCGGGGAAGTGCAGGATGCTGCAAAACCCTTTATCTGCTGTTAGCTGCCCAACAGCCCTACCTGCCCCACACCTGGAAGGCCGGGTAAGGCCTTGTTTTACCATTCACTTCGTAAAGATGATTAAAAAGAGAAGGTTAAAAAGGAAAAAAAAAAAGACGAAAAAAGTCTCTGAATAGAAGATGCAAAAAAACGCTGAACATCAGTAAGCTCCTACTACCATAACTCAAAGGTCTCTGTTATGTTGCTGTGTCTCAGGTTTCAGAAGAAACTTCTGGCTCTTGAAATCATGTGGAAGGCAAGCAGGTTTCCCGCTCTGAAGCCCTCTAGTGATGGCCAAAAGCACAGCAGTCACACAAATACTCGTTTTGAGTGCAACAAGGAGGAAAAATTTAGACAAACCCTTGGTGCAAAGAGATCACTGCTCATCAGCCACGTGAGGTCAAGATGGCCATGTCTGAAGGAGCATGTAACAGCTCGCGGAGCCATGCTAAGCAGAGTGTTTGCGACTGTTTATCCGCACTCTAAGTAGCTATTTGTCCCCCAAAGGCTGATGAATATGGGTATTTTGTGAACAGTCATGGGTTAGACCCCTAACGCAAAACAGGCATCAATCCATGAGTTGTTCTTAATTAGGATCCAGAAAAAAAAAGTGGAAAATTCACTAAAATGTAGGCTTGATACTAAACGTCTTTCTTTTTTGTGCTCTCAAACACTGAAATCCAACTTTTTGATCTATATTGTGCCTTAGCAAATAGGCACAATCTCTGCTGTCCACTGAATATACAGCTCGTGAATACTTGAGTTTCCACAACTACAGTCATCCCATGCATTACTGAGCTGCAGAGAAGACCAGCAGAAGAAACATCTTCATTTTTTTTCTAAGAAAAATTCCTGTTAACTGCCAGCCAGTCTTCATCCCCCTCTGGATCCAGCACTGCCTCAGGGATGCTACTGTGTCAGAAGATCTTTCCTATGAAACTAAAACACTCTGCCCAAATGCACTGATTTGCATTCTTCTGCTTTATCAACCAGCTGTATGAAATTCACCTATTACAGAACTAGCTATATATTTTTTATATCTCAAAGTGGCAAATCATTAGACGTATCATATGCAACAATGTTAAAATGAGCATTGTTTCCCATAGTAAAGTCTGCTCTAACACCTTATATATCTTAAGATCACTTTATTGCCAAAGAAACTGCCGATTTAAATCATGCCTAACTAATAACTGGAGGAAGAAAGAGCGATATCCAGTGAATTAGCAATGATGCCACACAAGCATACACAGCAAGGGCAGGCTGGGCTTTTGATTCCGGACTCCACTTAAAGCAAGCAGATATCATTCAGAGGTAGATCTACTTTGGCTAGATTAGCCCACTGAAGGGTTGTTTTCTTTTGCCATTCACTAACCAAAGGACCTTTAAACTCAGGATTAATAAGGTTCTTTGTCTGCAAATATGGGGCATGGTCCAATACGTGGTTCACCTAAGCTAGTCTTCTGAGGGTCACCAGATCAGAGGCAGCTGGCATCACACATCCTCAGCACAGGTTTTTTGGCTCCACCATCGGAATCGAGCTCACCACTCAGTGATTCTTTGCTCTGACGTTATCCTGAACACTGGAATTCAGAATCACAATAAATGTTATGGAAATGGTCCAAAGCAGAAAGTGAAGTAATTTCTGAGGCAAGCAGACTAAAAATAGCCTGTTGCACAGTGGAAAGAATCGGAAGGTGGGGGAATCCCTGCAGAAGACCTTTACACTCCGTTCTTTATCCCTAAATCTACAGGTGTGGAGCACTACAAACAGTCCCTCAGCAGCTGTCGCAGGTGGACGAGGAAGATGTGGCCAGGCTGTCGGAAAGGCGTCGCAGCTGGTTTTCCTCCCACGTTCATGCTGCAAAGGGATGGCTGCGGGGGTGCGGTTCCCCACGGCTGTAACCCTGAGGAGATGCTGCTGATGCTGCTGCGGGCCAGCTACCAGCTGCAGCCTCTCCCACTCCCTGCTCTGCCTTGACCCCTCTCACCCACCCCACGGCCAGCTTTTGCTGGGGCGAAAACAGTAGAAAGCTAATCTGTATT
Organism: Balaeniceps rex; assembly: GCA_013401315.1. Lineage (NCBI taxonomy): Eukaryota > Metazoa > Chordata > Aves > Pelecaniformes > Balaenicipitidae > Balaeniceps > Balaeniceps rex. The sequence goes on from VYZW01045831.1 coordinate 3,912, forward strand.
ACAAAAAAAAAAGAAAATACTTCTTTACCAGTGGAGCTCTCTGAAGGATGCAACCAGATAGATGCTGGTACAAGGGGAGCTGGGAAACAGGGGAAGAGAGGTACGGCTGCCCCTGCAGTAGCAGCCAGACATCAAATTGGCTTTGCCGTATTGCAAACGCACATCTCGAGGGAGAAGTAAATAGCAAATAGGGAAAACCCTTAGACACCTATGTCAGGAGGAAGCACTGCTATCACAACAGGATGCCATTTGAACATTTACAAATAGAAAATGCAACTGTTCCTCCTTTCTTTCCTGCCAGTGGGAGAAATCCTTTCCTGAATTTACATGTGTGTTTGTTTGTTTACATTTGTAGGCAGGGAAAGAGAATGAGTTTGCATTTACATGCAGATTCATCCATTTTTACAAGAACAGTGCAAACTCTAACAACTTGTGTTGCAAATCAAGACTAGGCTAGGTACATTTCCCAAACTCTTTTAACCAGAATTGAGGAGCAGCAGCAATTCTGAAATAGGAACCGACTTCACCCTGAGGGACTCAAATTTGAGTGGAGACTTATTTGACAATACAGCCCCCTCTGATCTATAAATCAGTGCAGCTCTATAATTTTATAATTGACTCAAGGCTTTACGTTTAAACAAACTGTTGCAAAGCGGTATAGCAAGAGAGGTAAAAAGAAAAATTCAGAGTGAAAAAACGACAGACGTTTATAAAACAGGTTTGTCTCACAGGCTCAAAGAGAGGAACCCCCAGTAAATGCTAGAGAAAAGGCTGGTGAGGTAAAATATGCAAGAGACAAATAAAACCCTCCTTAATGGTGTTGCCTTTGCATCACTGTTTCCACAGCAGTGACTCAGGGCTGCCTGGCCGCCCGCAGCCCTGGCCGGGAGGACAGGTTAGCGCAGGGGGAGCCAAGCAGCCAGCCAGCCACCCGGATGCTCGCTCTCCCTGTTGCCTGTGGTCTCTTTGCCCAATTACATTTCCATTCGGTAAAATATTCCATATAAGAAACCAATTTTCAGCAATCAATCACGGGCACTCTTCTTTCTTGCTCTCGCATGCAGAGCCAAGGTGCTTTGCCAGGCCAGTAACAGTTATCTGAAGGTCCACGGGCTGCTGCATTTACACTAGGATTCCCACTTACTTTTCCACCAACTCTAGAAGCAAACACTAAAATTCAGTTCAAGAAGGAACTACAGCGGAAAATATCCCTGCTCTAGTGAAACACTGCAGAAACACCTCATACATCAACCAACATGCAAAAAACCTGAAAGTTCATTTCTGGAACTGACCTCTCCACTAGGCAGAGAGAGAGAGACATTTGTGAAGGCCCCCGTCATCCTGCAAAAGTAGGTGCAAAAGAGAGCAGGCTGTTGAACTCTCACCACGTCTTTTGCACCAGTGATGTGCTGGGTGAAGAAACTACCATTTTACCTGGTGAACGTGAGGCAAAACACAGCAGCAACATGCTCTCCACACAGGAATAGTACCTGCTTCTGCAGCTAACTTGCTGGTTTCTCACAGACACCCCTTTCAGATCAAAACACTTGAGAAGTAAAGCCTGACATGAAAAAAATCAACAAGGAATCATCAGAACAAAACGATGCCTCCTTGGCCAGACTTCCATCAGTCTATTCCTGCTTGAAGCAGGGTCTTACCAAGAGTCGGCAAGGACAGACAGGAGAGCAAAACTAAACCGTGTGTTTATTATGAAGCACCAATTTTGCAATTTAACGACAACACCTTTGCACTTTTATTTAGCAGAAAATGTTCTCTGCCAGAGAGGCTACACAAAGCATGCTCAGTGGGCTTTAATCCCTTTCGGATTAAACCTATCTAGAGGAATGTACACAGGCCCCTTGTTGGAAAGGACTTGAGATGTTTCCAGGCTCAGGAGACAAACAGCAGCATCTCCTACACTGATCAACTGAACTAGTTTGCACAGCATCTTCATGGCTCTTTTAACACTTAGCTCAGCCGTGTGCTTCCCATTGCATATTTAAGAGATTGGGCATAGGGGAAGAAGAACACTTTCCTGTTAGGCACAAGGGAAGCGTTCATCGTGGTTACAAGTCAGCTCAGAGTACAATGAATTCCCAGGTCCTTGCGCATTAGCACTTGCTGCCATAATCTCTAGTTTTAGGAGCTGGGCTTTAAGACTGTATTTTAGCCAACAACTCCCTACACAATCACTCAAACTGTGCCTTGCAAAAGGAGCCCTGTCAAGGGACTTATAGCAAACATTTTTGTCTTGTTAAATGTTGGAGAATAACATTGCTATTTTATATTTATATATACATACACGCGTTAAGAAAGAGAAAGAGAAAGAGAGGGAGAAAGATCATGCAGGATAATCTCAAATGTACAGTACTATTTGTGGACCCATAAACTAAAGAAAGAAGCAGAGGGACATTTTAAAAATGCTTAAAACTAGCTTGCACGTGCTACCCTCCACACATTCCTATAGCTGCAGCACTCACTTGAAAGCCAAGCATCAGAACCTTTTCTTTAAAAAAAAAAAAAAAAAGAGTAATCTACCTCCTCCTCCTGATTTACTGCAAAACAGTGGCCAGTTGACTGATAACAGACAGTGGCTAAGGTCTGCCTACCATTCCCAAAGCAGAGGCTATAAATTTCAGCCTCTCTCTTCTCCGCACAGCCTGCCAGTTTTCACATAACTTGTCGGGACTTCGTATCTTTGGAATTTCTCCTCCTCATTAAACTTGGCCAAAGTTGGCCAGCAGATCCAAAAGGTATTTGGTGGAAAAGAAAGCAGGACACATGCACTATCGCCAAGAAGCCTCATTTCCTTAGGAAGTCAAGATAAAAATATGGAATGTCGCAGCAACAAGAGGAGCCCACAGGCAGGTGTGGTTTATGAAACTACAATTAAACACAGTCAAGAAAGATTACATTTTAAGCAGATATATCCCCTTTAATATAAACAGCAAATTAACTCTCCTGTCTTTGATCCTAATGCCCAAAGATTTTAAAGTGCACCTCTGAAAGACAGCAGCTCACACTGGGCCTGGGATCTCTTGCTTGCCTACTCAGGCAGGAGGAATATGCCGCAGACCTGGGTTCAGCCTAGAAACTTGCTAAAATAAACGCAGAACGCTCTGTCACAATCCTCATTGGTTTTACTCTGCCGAAACTGGCAAGAGCACACATGCTCCAACACTGTATTGACAGGGTTGCCTTGTTTTCCTTGAGTAGACAATATGTCTGAATCACCAGGGGTAAATTGAGCTGTGCTGTGTGTCTGACAGAAATGATACAAAATGCAGCCCCACACTTTTTGCTATTATCTGCACACATAACATTTCTGTTTCCCATCAGAACTTGAATCTCCTCAGGCAGCTCCAACAAACAGAGCTCAGCGCTTGGAAAGGCAGTGGTGAAACGCCCGGGTCGAGGCCACCTGGACGAACACTCCCCTCGGCTCGGAAGAAATGCTCCATCACTAGAACTTGCGCAGGCTATTATTGCTCAAATTCCTGTCAGTGCAGGTATGACCAGTAGGTTAAATATCACGATTGTGAAAGAATGCCCATGCTACTCACACTGAGCCTTCACCACTGCTAGTATTAGGGTCTAGATTTCCCTAACATATATAGATGCTAGCAGTCATTCATATACATATGAAATCACATTGTCATTAGTGACTTCCTTGTCAATGCCAACAGCAGGTCCCTGGATGACTGCAGGTACCAAGCCTAAGGACTGAAGAAAAATAGGCAATTACAGTTAAATGCATGAGTATTGCCCACTTGGACTGATAAACAGTGCCCAAAAGCTGGCATTCAAGCACCTGTCCTACTCATTACAACGATGGTAACAGACGTCAGTAGCTCGCTTAGATGACTTACCCTTTCCATTTGAGGGTGTCAATGCAGTTGCATCATCAGACCAAAGGAAAGAAATTTTTAAAGAAAAAGTCCACACTTGTCCAAAGAGCTCAAGACTTATGGAGAAATCTTCTTAACACGCAATCCTGCCCTTCCGCCAATGGAAGTCAGCTGTAGCCTACACAGCCTTCTAGTTTCCATTATGCTCCAGTACTAAGCATGTGCTCTCACATACTGACGAGCAGTAACAGATCTCAGTGCCACAGCTGAGGAGTATATCCTGACCACCATCTGTTGTGCTACAGCAGAGTGTTATGTGGTTCTCTTACAGTCAGGTAGGCAAAATTTTAAAGCCGTCTCCCTAAAACAAGGAGATTCTTCTGCGCTCCAAACTACAGCAAAGTTCCTTTTATGTGGCCATAAATTCAGTTTGTGTAATCTAAACGACGTTACAATTTACAGAGCACTGGCAAAACATTTTCTGCTAGATAGGACAAAAACCTTGCACATTGAACCTAACATAAGCATACAGATGAGGAGAAGGCAGAGGCAACACGGCTTTCTTTGCACTTTCTTAACACAGTGATCCACGATCAACCTTGAGTATGAAGCCATCTCCTGGCCTCAGCTGAAAAGCCTTGCAACAGGAATACTACTAAACGAGCGCCACGAAGCCTTCACAGTCAAAGCTCTTTTGCTGTTGACAGATAATAGATGCTGGAGAGGCAGCAATGGTGCCCTCAAGGACCTTCATGGCAAGACAAAAACACCTGCTTCTTCCAGCCTTGAAACAGTCAGGTTCCAAAACAAGCATGTTAAAATACATACAGCAGTATACCCGCAAGGACAACTGACAATAGGCTGTGCACGCAGTCTTCCACTCAGGTGGAAATCCTGCACTAAGAAGAAACCGTATGCTGAAAAAAGGAGATAGAGAAACAAGTATGTATAAATGTTTTATATCTCCTTTTTTCTCTCCCCGTTGCCAATTTTTTCCCCAACCACACACAGCATCAGTGTGAAGTTGCTCTTTGCTGGGACGCAGCAACGCAGAGCCTTCGTGCTCGACACCAGCTCTCTCCAGTCAATCCATGTTGCGTATTATTTCCCAAGCTGCTTGGTAACAGCCACGGCTTTCTGCCCTGACCTCAAACCACGTGTGGAGCTCCCTATTCAACCTCCCTCTTGCAGCCGCATCAAACCTGACATCTTCCCCTTCCCAAATAAGCTTCTCCAGCCTGACAGTCTTGCTAACCACCCCAGGACTCAGATGAAGAGAGTGAAAGTTTGCCCTTTATCCAAACTGGTGCCAGCACTGCTCCAGGAAAGTTTCTTGGATCACGTCCAAAAATCGCAACTCTGACTCCAGCCAGGTGTTAGATGTATTTGCCTTGCTGGGAGATAAAGTCACTGCTCTTTGTACGACTGTAAGGACAAAAGGCTCTCCAGAGTTTAATGTCACTCTTCTCTGTCAGGACTATGAGCTGGCAGACTAAGCGCTGCTCTGCCACCCAAGGACAGGGGTGTTGTGACATGTCTGACACCGTGAGCCCCCCTGCAAGGCCCTATTCACAGCCCTCACCCTGAAGACGGACAGGACCACCTCTGCCCAACCCAAACAGGGGTCTCACAGAAAAACGGGCAGCACGGAGCTGACGGGGGCTGCAGCAGAGCCCGGTCCCTCACAGACATCAGCCAGCACCGCCAACCCTGCCAGCACCGCAGGGCTGAGCCTCCCAGCACCAGGGCCATGGTAAAGCAGGGGAAAGAACTGTGCCAAGCTGCTGACCAAGGGCACGCAGCAGAGGTAGGTGCTGGATCTCAAATTAAGGAGGGAAACAGTCAATTATACAAATGCTCTGCAGCTCAAAAAAGGCTGTCCTGCTGGCTGCAAGACTACTGTAGCTCTTTTTGACCTCCTCCCAAACCAGAGGTTACAGCTCAAGGGACCACAGTGTCCAGCTCTGCTTTCCTCTGAACTGTAACAGAAAGCTCCCAGCAGCTTTTTTTTCTTTTTTCTTTTTTTTTTTTTTTTGACCCAATCCCTGGAAGAAGTCAGAAGTTAATCAGCTTCAGGAGAGACTGGACAGCAGGGCAGTCCACATTGTAAATACCTTTCCTATTTATTCCTTTTCCATAGAACAATTCTTTGTTTTACCAGGTAACTGTTTAACCAAACACTACAAAATTTTGTACAGACTAGTAGTAAGCAACCTCACATTTGAGGGACAAGCAAGAAGGGTGCCAGTACTCCCCATGGGAAGAACAATCTGGATTTTTAGGTCCCTGATCCATTTTCCCCAATTCCTATCAAGAGGAAGGGACACAGCAAAGGCTTTTGGTAACTCTGCTGGCTTCAGGTTTGCTTTGGCTAACTTCGCAGTAAGTACAGCCATGGACTGGTATATAAGTACTTTATCAGGCAGCTGCACGAAGTCAGGTAAAGCCAGGTAAAGCAGTGCATTCATGTCTCCACACTAAAAGGCCAGCCCATATTCAGCTTCTCCAGACTGGCTTGACCCTGTTCTGTTGCACGGTGCCGTGAGGATCTGCATTTCCCACTCTTCTAGACTGAGGCATGAACTTTTTAAATTTTTTTCCCTCCAAATAGATCAAAAGCCACAGACTGTCTTTGGGTTTTCATTAAAAAAAACTGCACATAGAAGTTAGGGCAAACTTTTGGTGTTTATTATTTTTGCTTTTCCCTCATTTTGTCTGCCTGCATGTGTGGGAACACACACGCGTTTTTATTTATCTGCAGTCTTTCTGCAGGCCGCTTTTGGGATGTCTAACAGACGATGGATAGATCATCATCCACATGATCGCAGTTTACAACACCACGTAGGCCATAAGATATAGACTCACAAGAATCAAAGTGACTTGCCTACTGCAACAGAAAAAAGCAGTCAGCAGAGTCGGGAGGATGGCAATGAATAATTTGGGTAACCTTTCTTGTCTAGGTACAGGAGATGTGCCACATTTCTTTGCAGGCCTGGACGTTTTGGTTTAGGGTTGTTAATTTTTCTGCAGAGCACGTACAGAAAGGGCAAGACAGGCAAGCACTAAAAGCAATCCAGCTTCTTTCATAAATCAGCAGGATACAGTATCCAGTTGTTTACTTAGCATAATTTTACACAGACTAGACTGGACAAGTCATGAAACACTGGGCACAAGAGCTGAGAAATGCTGCTATTAAAAAAGCATGCAGAAAACTTTCCCAAAGGATGCCAAGAGTGTGTGTGGGAAGAGGTAGGAGGAAGAAGCAGCAGCGTCAGGGGTTATAACAAACAGAAAAGAAGCAATTGCGTTTTTCCCTCAATATCAGTTACTAAACCTTTCAAAGAGAAAAGCATCGCTGGAAGGGGAACACAGGAGTGACAATGGAAACAACCACGCAGCTGCAAAGACAGCCTCCAAGAGTTAAGCAGAGTCAAGCCGTCTGTTTAGGGTGTAATGCAAGTTAACAGCTTAGATGCAGGCAGATTTGCCAAATGAGCTTTGCTAAGGTTTTAAATGTTATTTGCTTCACAAGAAAATGGATTCTTCTAACTAAACAGTGACTGTCAAATCTGACAGTGTACTGTGTTGCATCTGATAACATCAGTCATGGCTCACTTGGTGTGCTACAGCGCTGCGCACCAGTATGCAGCAAGAAGCTCATGGAAACCTAACAGCATGGTCAGTGAGTGGACTGAACACCGCTTTCTCCAAAACAATGCCCCAAAAGGAACAGAGACACTACAATAAAAAGATTAAAAACAGACTACAGGAATCTCTCAAATAATGTCTCCCCCCACCACACGCGTGCAGCCTGGGATTCATCCTACATATGTACATTTTGGAAAATAATTTTTAAAGCGTGTATATGCTGATAGTTCGTATTGTTCCCCTTTTACAGTCATTGGGCTCATTCCAACAACAGAAGAGCTTCCAATTGATGAGGACTGGTGGTTTTTTGTTTTTATTTGTTCTACGCTCCAGTGAAACTTTTTCACTCTACATGCGCTCTAGCTTCGCCCTCAGAACATGAAAATAGGACCTACATATGCGCTATTCTGCAGGAAGACTTACAGATCTTTAGATTTTACAGATGCTTTAGTGCTTGCTTTAGTGCTGTAGATCTAAAGATCTATAAAGACACATACAATCTTCTAAGTCTTTTTTAATTTGTTTAGAGAGGAGGAAAGTGGAAGAGACAGGAAAGTTTTATGCACATCAACACCCCCCCAACGTTTCAGGCAGCAGTACTAACTAGTCATAATATATTCAAAGATCAAGCTGATATCTTCAGCCCACCTCCTCTCTTCTCATCCTTACCACCATTCTTTTCAAAATTAAAATCTGAAGAGAAAACCACAAGAAAAGCTGAGAAGGATGAAGAGCATTTCCACAGCACCATGTACATTACAGAGCTGCAAATGTTTCTTCCAACGTCTCTAGCGGGAGGTTACACTACCTCGTTTTCTTCATGCCAACCAAAACTTTTTAAGGAAGGCCTTCACTCTGACTTTGACATCCCTCCCATTCAGGTGATCAAAGCTTTACAGCCCAGAACTGATGTAACCTCGCTGATCCTGAGCAATGTGTGAATTGCAGAATTGGGGCCTTGAAAACTGAAAATTTGGGTTGTGCCCACAGAGCATGCCAACACATTAGGCTTTCTAATTTGTTAAGCGTTTGGGAAATCAAGCACTGGATCAGAGGTATCCCAGAAGAAAAAAAGTCTTGTGTCCATTCTCAATGCAGGTTAGACAAAACAATCAGCTATCCTCCACAAGCAGAAAGGCGTAACACTGCCAGTAAAACATGCACAGAGGCACAAATCACCTAGAGCTTCAGTAGCCGCTCACCAAAAAAAAAAAAAAAAAAAAAAAAAAGAAAAAAAAATCACAATTTGAGTTTTGTGGAAGTTTCCACTCAAGCCTCTTTCCCCATGGGCATGGACACAGTTAGTGTTACCATTAGCCTACAAAAGCAGTTCATCTAACTGTAGCTGTTGAAGCAGGTGGAGAAGGTAAATTTGAGGCTGTGGTTCCTTCAGCATTTCTTTCGGGGCAGTGCCGAGGGCAGAAGTCACTGCCCCCTCTGTCCCCACGTTCTCTCCTCCCACTGTCCCTGTAAGCTGTCGTGAGCTAGAACCAGGATAGAGCTGCACAGTCTGCCAGCAAAAGGAGGTGTTCGTGAAACCATCCCTTGAGGAACTGAAGCCATGGCTTGATGACATGGCCGTCTCTGGCAGCAACATCAATTTGAGCTATGGCCCCTTCTCCCCCATGGCCGTAGGCAGCTCTTTTCCAATCTCATGCCACGTTCCTCATAGCGACAGCACAACTGTTTGCAATGTCATGTGCTAAACTAGATCAACGAACCGATCCAGGTTATAAATAACCGGGGAAGAGAGGAGTGAGGGTATTTTTAACCTGGAACCGGGTCCTGTTCACTGATCCAGGTCACCATCTGGCCCCGGGGCAGTTGTGCCGGCACAAGTGTTGGGAGACAGGCGAGGAACCAGCGAGCAAGAGTGGACAGGAATATCCTTACAGCCACATCTGCCACTGAGAAAATGGTACATGCGACGATATCACCCATGCCTGGTGTTAGCAACAGTATCATCCACACCTGGTGTTAAAAAGCAGAGCTGACTTAGCATGACTTGGAAGAATTTACACCACATTTTTAGCCTCCGCAGGCTCGTTACTTTGAAGCAAAAACACATGAGCTCCACTGGTAGGAACGACAACACTTTCAAGCTGCATGGGGCTAACTTCTCCAAACTCCTCCCTCTGACTGCCCTTCATCCCCTAAAAAAGCATGAGCTTGGGAGATAAAAGACAGACAGTGCCAATATACAACTAGTGTTTCAAAACCAGCCAAAAATTACAGAAAGTTTCAAAATATAAGCCATCTCCCGCAACATGAGCTCAGCCACACTATAGACAGCATTTTTCAATTGTTTTCCTTTTCCTGTGCAACCTCTCCATTACAACTGTTTGTGATTAATATATGCTATTAAAAACAGAGGGAGTGTGCAGTACAGTCAAGCTTAATGTTATGGAAGAAGCCTTCATCGTGCACAGTCCAGCAAGCTGTCCTGTGCAAAACCGCTGCACAAATGGAAATGTTTGCTGTGCAAAGAACATTCACTGTATGTCAGTGCACCTTCGTTCTTCTCTGGTTTGTCTGCTTGTTAACTGCAGCAAAATAGCGCTTCTTCCTCATGAAAGCAGCCTTTGAAAATCTCCAGCTGAAAATTGATTTTTATCAGGCCATCTTCCAAAGCAAGAACGTCTAGCTCTTGGCAGACACAACACCTTAAGTTAGAGAGCGGCAGTCACACTGCCCATCGATCACAAGGAGATTTAGAGATATGACTGAAGTCCCATCAGTTGACCTAACCCTGCCTTCTTGTTTTCCTCCCTCTCCTGCCTGTTTACCCATTACATCCCAGCCACTCGCCTAGGAGCTTGTGTCCAAGGCCGTTTTTATCTGTTGGTGCCTATAAACACACCAAAATATAAAAAAAATTGCAGTAACACCCTTGTAAGAGTTTTTCTTAATATAACCAGTTTGCCAAAGCCCCCTGCTTTGTACAATGAACATGTGTTAACATAATTTTTCCCCTAATACCTAAATAAGATTGAGGAGTTCAGAAAAATAAGATGCTTGGTTTGAAGAGGCACAACCTCTCTTCAGAAGTGCCATATCAGTCAAGGATCTCATTAGATTTTAAGTCTGAAGCTGTTCTGTTAATTTGCAGATGTAACTCTGTAAAATACAAATGGAATCCACAGGGAAAAAACCCCATGCTTTTCCTGATCTCTTTTAAAGACTAAATTAAAACTGATTGCTTTTTGAACAGCATAAACTGCAAGACATCTAAGGATTCAAATATGGGCATATATTTTTTATTTCTTTGGCTGGGTTAATTTCCCGTCTTTCCCATCTAAAGCTCCACAGTAAATCCCCCTGGGTCAGTTACAACTACTACTTTACACTGCTGAATTCTGCCAGCAAGCTGCTCATCGTTCCTGCAGATGTTTCTGCTTTCAGGCTTCTGGGAACTTTATTGGACCCATTTCCTTTGAATAAACTTACACCCTTTTTAGGCTGCAAATGTACCAGGGAGACTACTGTCCTCTACGTCCAGCATCCTCCTCACCTTCTTTTTCGGTAAAAGCAAGGTGCTACATTTAAGAGAAAAAAGTGGGAAGTGGGGAATCTGGCTTGTTTCCCTCTCCTGAGAAATTTCTGAAAAGGGAGTGCTACGCGTGCTCATACATCCTAGGGCCAGCCAAAGCCATTTGTGAAGGCCAGAGGCCCCTACACACAAGTACACAGAAATCTCGTAAAGGGCAGATGGACTCGAGAGGTCAGGTCCTGCAAACAGAAAGCAAACGTTCACATGCAAAGACCATGCCCTTCAACAGAAATACAAGGTAAGCCACGGGCCATCTCTCATTATTAAATTTTACCCATATTGCTAACAAAGCAGAATGTTCCTCTACTCACCTCAGTAACGTCCATGACTTTGATGGCTGCCAGCTGACCCGTTTTGACATGCCGACCCTGAAGAAGAGAGAGAACTGTCAGCACCATCATCTTACCCATCCCTTCAGCATACACAGAGCAAAACATTCGGATGAGAGCTCCAGCCACGGGATTTTCCCCAACTGTGCTGGACCCTTTGATAATTCATACGAAAAAACAACAAATACTCTAGATGGCTAAAACCCAAAAATGTCTTTTTAAAATGTTCTTATACAAATCTTAGAACCCATTCCTTTTTCTCCACATTAAAAGGATGATTATCAAGATTAAGCACGAACAGCTTAGTCACAGCTTTCCTTCTGTTTACTTCAGCAAAGCTCATAGTCAGTAGTGATAGTTTATTAACATGCCAGAATAGTTAAACTCTGCGTATTGCATATTTTATTTCTATGCACCAATGCCTGGTACCTGGGTGATATATTACTAGGTAAAATGCAAGCATGCTTAGGGGGTTGCAAAAGGACATTTCTCTTTGTTTTGGTCTTCACTAGTAAAAAAAAGGGAGGTTTCTTCAAGTGATGCATCAGACCTGCAATAGCTCTCTTCGCCTGTCTCATGATAGCTAGACAAGAACAAGACATCGTCTCCCTTCAGCCACACCACCATAAGGGTATGGTTTCTCAGTACAGCTGGAGCTGAATTAATAGATCCCAGCTCCTGCGGCGGGAAGCTCCTACCCTTCCTTCCCCTGCCTCCCTCCAGCCTCCTGTCACATATTTCTCCCTGGAGCACTGAGCTCCTTCTGGCACTCATCGGATCATATGATAAGCTGATTGAGATCACTAAAATGGCAGAAAGTTAACACAGAAAAAGCAAACTGCAGGGTGGGGCGGGGGATTGCAGATCAGGAAATTAAACTGGTTTGCTCTGCAGTCAGAGCAGAGCCAGAGCTGGCAGGAGGTGGATCGCACGGCTGGGAGGCAGGCAGCGCGATGGGCCCCTCCAGCTGTGGAGGGCTGTAACTCACCTCAGCTGACTTCTGACAAAAACATTTTTTTCTCCAGTATATCTTTACAGGAGGTGGGGCTGTGTCAATGAGCTGTTCGGTATTTTCTTTTTCTAAATAGGCACCTAGAAATGGTCTAGTATTGGTATTTTCCAGCTCTCCACTTAACACCCAGCAGTCTGCCCAGAGATTTCCAGTTAAACAGCCTGGTCTCCCAACGCCTTTCCCAAGCATCATCCTCAAAGGCTCTTCTCTGAATCAGTCAAGCTCTCCAGCAAAAGGTATGCCCACTTCACTTTTATCACAAATAATGATAAAAACCACAACAAAACATCTCACTAAAGTTTACCTTTCTCCTCACCAATTTCTAAGTTTCCTAGGCAGAAACCTATATATAGCATCCACTATAGCTGATGGACATCAATAGTATATTTTTTTTCTGGACTAACTTCTTACTCTCTTTACAGATTCTTTTGAGACTGGCACCCCAGAACTGACGCTCCCCAAACCACCAGTCTCTTTGGAGAAATCTCGACCCCTTCACACCTTATGATGCCCTCCACGAAGGTGATGGCCAGGCATTGCTGCTGCATTAGAAAGGATGAAATGCTGCAGAATTCACAGCCTCCACTTTCTTTCACAATTCTTATTGTGCTGCGCTCTCCCCTTATTAACTAATCCACATGCTTTCTATAAATAAATTACTGTACTCAGGCTTCTGCCGGCTCTGTAAACTCTCTTTATTGCACGCATTTCTTTTTACAGCTTGGTCTCAAGCTGGTTTCGATTTTGAAACAAAGTTAGGGTTGTAACATGTGTGCAGTGGCCAAGACTGACCTCACCTTGACCTTACTACTTCTTGAACCAAAGCCTTTCAGCAAGCCCAGGAGAGGTGCAACTCCAATTTCCCACCCTGGACCTCTGCCTAATGACAAAAGCCTGTGGTCTTCTCCTCAAGACTTACCATCCCACCAAGGGAGGAGGGGAAAATGTTTTACACTGAGGTAGAAAAACGCCTCCTCTCAGCTCTGCCCCTATTTTCCACAGCTCTGTGGAAGGAACTAAAAGGCCCACGGCCGTGGGGAAGCGCAGTTTGAGGTACAAAAAGAATATGCTAAAGATAAGAGAGGAACAAGGACATCTCAGAGGAAAAAAGCTCACAACACTAAGGAGGACTGAGGAAGAAGAAACTTTTTAAAAAACAGTGAAATACGGTTCACCATTCATTCTGTAGTAAAGCAGGGACACTAAAATGGTGGCAGAACATACTCCAAGCAGAAAAAGTGGCACACAGAAGAGCAAAGTAGCAAGACACCCATTGGATGCCACACATTTTACGGAAACTTTGCTCTATTTGTCTTTTTAAATCTATGAACTACTGGTGGGCTTGCTATTTCCAGAGAGAATCCTGAGATTTCCCAGGGCTCAGCTTCTCAGCTTTTCTCAAGACGACGTTCCTCCCTGCGAGACTGGCCCACTCGGGATGACTAATGTGCACCAGCCCGACCACCCTTCCCCTGCAGCTTTACGGGATCCTGCTGGTGCCTCCACTAGTCCCTATGAAAACCTGGGCCGCGACAGCTACAGCAGCGCGCAGCGATTGCTCGTGGTTCACTTTGCTGTTTCTGCAGTGGGGATGGGAAAAGCTTCTCCATAACCCTCCTAAGGGACTGGAAAGCAAGGGAACTGCAGACTGTGGGAAGTGTGGGCTGCTCAGTATCCCAGGCCAAATTTAAACCCTGGTCATTTCAGAATATTGTTAAAAATTACTCCAAATAACCTTTTCATAATGTATGGAACATTCATATTCTAAGCTTCTACAACATATATGGGGGGATTGCATGACATTGATTTATATGAGAGAAGTAAAAGGACATTTTGAAGCCACATTCTTTTCATTAAAAACATTTTTAGCGGGAGGGAAAAAGCAAACATCACAAGCACAACATATAAGCATGAGCAGAGTGTTTGTTTGTTTATCTACTTAACAGCTCTGCTCAAGAACAGACTTGTCAAACTATTAGCAGGCTGGTATAATTTTGCTTGCAACGTGAAATGGCTAAGCAATCCTGTTTAGGAAACTGATCTTCAGATTTTCATAGTCAGCTTTTGCTTTGGAAAAATTTGTCTGCATTAAAAATAATAAAATCGCAAAGTGGCTGAATGCAACAAAAGGACTGCAGAAGTCATAGATGGGAGAAACCCTCTGAACTCAATCTCCTGGGATTAAAATTTATTCAAATCCAACTCCCAGGGCCCTTCATAAACGTGGTAACCATTAAGGCCCCATCCAGACACCATCTCAGCAACACCACCAGCTAACAGTCCGGCGGGACAGCATTTTTCTTGCAGAAGGAGGCTCCTTTTTTAGTGCTGTCTGGACTTATGGCCCCTCGGGGTGTCCCGGGCTCCCCCATCCCCAGGGCGCAGGGTGCGCAGAGGTTCTTGCAGCTTTGCTTCTCCCAACAAATTGCCAGCAATTACCATCCCAGTACTGAAAAATGCCACAAGATTGCAAAACGCAACCCATGCTAACTGAAAACAGCAGTTTCTTGAAATATTGCTAGATACCAAACATCAGAGGCTGGGGATCACAGGATAGCTGTCCCCTCACCAGGAAGTTAAGTACGGATATGAAATATGTAATGAAGATGACAGCAACCTAGAAGCATCTTGTTAAGCATAAGATGACTGTCTCCAGAGCCAACGGACTGAGGAGGCCGCAGAGGTTGCACTGCATAGCAGCAACAGGTAGTAGAGGCTACATCACCCCAGGAGCGAGAGTTTGCCCCTTACTAGGTCTCGGGGCTGGGGCCACAACAAAACGTCAGCACTATCAGCTGAGGCTGGCTCCCACCCTCACAGAAAAGAGCCCACCAACATATTCCCTTCATTTAGACCATGTCAAGATGTTTATCGACCAAAACTTCCAAACTCGTAATTTCTTACACACCCTCCCCGCCTTTCTTTCCCTCTTTTCATGAGGGAAATTCACACTAAAGCACTTGTTTATTCTCCCAAGGAAGTAATGTAAGAATATTTTTAAGACCATTACTGCACCATTCTATTTTTAAATGGCCTGTTGGGATGAGCAAGTCAATCAAGTTGAGCCTGCTGACCCCAAATGTTGTCCTGTTTCTTCTCATGCGGATGACAGAAAGTTCATTTACCTACGGAGAGTTTTAAAATACAGCTCTTCTCATCAACACAGCAACACTGCAGCATTTAACTGGATCTTAAACTGAATCCACTACTTAAGCATATTCCCAGTCATGTCTGATAGCAATATGCTGTTTATTTCTCATCTCAGTGGGCTTTATGCATGTTGAAAAGCAGAGGGGACAAGGGGAATCCTTGGTAGACTGCCAAGATCTGGAGAACATTATAAATTTCAAGCCTACCCGCACTCTCCAAGTCAGTTAATACACCTACTTCTTGCCTCTTTCTTCCTCTGCACACATTATTACTGCAAAGTTTTTGTTTTGGAAAGGTTCAAAAGGCAAGTGGTGTTATGTGCTGGTTTTCATGGTGCTTTTTTTTTCCCTAAGATGCCTTAATATTATCAAAGAACTATGCAAATTAAATGCAAAAGAAATCCTATCAGCTCATTTACCTCCTACCCCCCCGCCAATTATCCAAGATATGTATTCCACAGTAATGCAATTCTCCTACTAACGCAGTTTCCGGCCTGTGCGTTAATGTGCCTTCTGGGGGACAGTACCTGGAAGCTTTCTCCCCAGCTAAATGGCATGGAAACAGAATATGGGGCAACATCAGACATTAAGGAAGGAAGGCAGCATGCGTGACTCATGACTTGCAAGCTTGGATTATCCTGTGCACTGTACACAATTAAGTCTTTGGAAAACTTCTCCAACCTCCCAGTATCTTACGCCAACAGGTGGAGAAAGAAGAGCAACTAAGTTGGGGAAAAAAAAATCTACTAATTCACATTTCAGTTGCTACAATGTACACAGAAGCAACAGGATAGATTTAAACATGCTATCAAGTGAAAACTCACCACGGTACCACCTCTTAGTAGTGCTGTACTATGCCCCCATGCCAAAATTAACTTTTCAATTTGCTTCTCATTTAGTTGACTCTAAACTCCTACCAGCCTGAGGCAATAGGCCATGGAGCAATACTCTGCTATTAGGTTGCACACACCAGTGCAATAAATGATACCTTATTATTCCTATGCATGTTTACCATCAGCTCTTTTTGTCACCCACCAACACAGAAAGTTGCAGACCAAACAACTTTGCATTGTGAATACTTGGACTCTACAAGACATTTCTTCCCACTCCCTGGAAAGACTAGGTCTACCCTGTGAAAAGCGACAGGAGTAATGCTTGTGGAGGAATCAGAACATGCATTTTTGACAGGCAAAAAGACAGAATGGCACAAAGCAACCTCCCCAGTTAAAAACAAATAACAAAATATAAAAAGTTCTTAAGCAAAAAGTCTACCTACTTGCATTTGTAGCCAAAATAATGTTGTTCCTACTGATACAGCATTCTGTAAGCTAAATCATCATAGGCTCCAGCAATGGAGATAAATTTGTGAAAAAGGGATAATGTTTATCTGGCATGGAAGCTCCTTCTAGAATAAAAATCAGCAAACAACCTCAGTACAAAAGCCTGGCAAATCACCACAGAAACACACGAGAAGAAAAAAAGGCCAACATCAATGTTCTTTCTTCCTGTCAGATGATTTCTAAACCCAAACCAACCAGAAGCTATTAAAGACTCCCACCATTTAAGTCAAAGACAGGACAGGGTTCTGTGTTTTCCCTCTGTCTAACTCTTGACATCAAATGCCTGGAAAGCGAAATAGAAAACAACATACTCTCTATCCTGCTTTAGATATCCACAGGCTCACTAGCTGTCTATTGAAGAAATAATAATGACAATTTACTCATGCATAGTACCTCATTCTGTGAAGTATGAAAGACGCACAGTTATTATCAGTCCTGTACTTCCAGGGGCAGAGTGCAAAGATGTTACTCACTAGTAAGGAAAAAGAGAGTCCTATGCACTGATTTTTTACTTCGATTGCTAGTTTTGTGGTAGCTTTCCCACTCCAAAAGATGCTGGATATACATTACCCAGAGGCATTTCCTTCTCCCAAACAGCTCATTGCCCAAATAGGAAAGAGGAAAGAAAAGAAAAGGGGGAAAAAAAAGAAGGATGGTGGGAAAACCATAGCAGAGAGCCACAAGCAAACTTTCCCAGAATCACAACAGGTCAACGGCAGAGCTCAGAGTTACAACACATCTCTGCTTACTCCCAGCACCCTGGCTGCTGGATCAAGCTTTGCTGCTCTGCAGGTGGCCACCCAGAGCTTCCTGCCCCAGATTCAATGCTTCTTCTACAAGGACACTTCAGCTAACCGGCTTGAGGCCCCAGCCTGGAAAACACCCTCTTCAAGAGCCATCCTCAAAGTCATCATCCCATCCTTCCAGCCGCCACCAGGCTATATCCAGATCTAGTGACCTTCACTAAACATGCTATCACCCATTTTCTCTTACAATGGAGTCCCCACCCTCAGCCCTTCTCCAAAAAGAGAAGAGCTGCCTCTAACCTTATTATTGCTTGTACTTTTTTCTGTTTTTAAACTCACCTAGGTAATTCAGTTGGGACATTACTGAAAGGCATTAAAAAAAAAAACAAACCCACAACTAAAACAAAAGAAAAGAATGAAACCAGAGTAGAGGCATACCTCCCACGCGTACACAGTTGGCTCAGAGTACATTTGGCTTCCTCTGGAAACGTCAGCTACAAGCTGCTGTGGCCAGTTCTCATTCCAATCAGTTCTTCACCCTACCTTAACAGTTTTACCAGTCACTAAATCCACACCTCCTAACGTTGATTTGTCTCTTTGGACCCCCTGCAATGGTCTCTTTTATGCAGAACAATTTTTTTTTGGCAACTATAATTAAAAACAAGCCAGATGGAGAACATCAAGAGAAGAATTTAGACCAAAATGATAAAACACATGCTTGTAGATACAAAATTACATGGGCTACAGATACAGATGATTTCTCATTCTACACCTCAGCAGCCACTTTCACCACCAAAAACTCTCCATTGGATCTTGGCCACCGACTGAAGGAGAGGCAGGCCTGATTTGGTAGCATGGCCATAGCAAGTCCCTGCAGCAGGGCCGGTGTTGATCAGGTTGAAGGGGACCACCACAGGTCATCAGAGCAAGCCCTGTGCTCGCCAGGTGCCACCCCACTGTCACAACCACACGGTGCCACTCCAGAGAGATGTCGTGCACCATGCACTGCTTCTACCTCAGACAAAGTGCGGCCCAAACTGACCCACCAGGGTCCCTGCACGAGTGGACGGGGGCTTTGAAGGAATGCAGGTGCTTCCTTAGCTGAGCGATACGGCAGACAAAAGGGCAGAGTCTCCAGACCGCTTCTCCAGAATGACATCAAAATAAGCCTGGATGAGAAGAGCCCGGGGCCACTTCTCTTTGTTTGCTTTTTAAATGAATTCATATCGACATCTAAGTCATCACCCCTGGACGTGCAAATCTGAGCTTTCCGACCAAACGGAGCAATTTACACCTTGTGACCGAGGCCCTCTGCAAACCCAGGCAAGCCTGGGCCCATTTCACTCTGCTCACCGCCGAGAAGCTGCTAAGAAACAGCCTTGGTGCTGGGCACATACCTTCTAAAACACGAGGTGAGATGCCCCTGACGTATTTAAGTATTTAAGCATTAGGTACCTAGAAATGCCACAAAAGACATACTTTTCTTTGGAAAAAAAAGACCAAAACCACAGTTAGCCACCGCCCCCCCATGCACCAACGCTGTTGTAAGCAGCCTGCGCTCTCTTGGGTGACGTTGTCAGAGCTCGTATGCCACGAGAGAAGGAAAACCAAGACCATGCACACCCTACCAGCCTTGTTGCATTCAGTCTACTGCCGAAAACAGTGGCAGAAAGAGCCGCAGAGCTGCACACAGCTCCGTAACCAACACCAACCGAGAAACAGGCGACGGCCACCCCAGGCAGTGAGGGGACGGTGTCCCTCACCGGCCGGCATCCAGCAGGCACTGACAGCATGCATTCGGCTACGACGCTTTGGGGGCCTGGCTGCCCGAGGCACCGTCCCACAACATCCACCAGCCTCCCTCCCAGCGAGCACCGGGAGAGCTATTAAATAGAAATCAACTTCTTTAATTTCAGGTACGCTAAACGGATGGGGGAATTATTCTGGAAGGTACAAAACCTCACTGTAAATGCAAAAGACATGGTGGGAGGGGAAGGGAAAAGGGAGAATGATTGGCTCCACTGCCTTTATTTCCCTTTTTAATACATTTTGGGGTTCGCTGTTGTTGATTCAGCCCACTGGACAAGGGGAAGTCCAATGCACACACTGCCACATTCGGCCGTCCCCACCGAGAGAGTCCCGCCTTTTGTCTAGCTGCACCACAAGATGCTAACAAACACACTGAGCGGGAAGGATCTGAAGCTATCATCGGACAGCTTAATACTAATGAGAGGCAAGGGGAAGGAGAATTATTTTCACTTATACCACCCCAGTGGAACGATACAGCCAAGCAGAGCAGGGAAGTCAGCTGCGTAATGAGTTTTAGTTCAACATGGTTAAAATGAAAGATTTCGTATCCACGACCTTTAAAAAGCTCCAGAACATTAGCAGTAAGGAAGAAAAGTTAATGAACTCTTAAATATATAAAATATATATATATAATGAAATTCCGGTCCAACTGTCAATACTGCTCCAGTGCTATAACACACGACAAAGAAGGGCTGGAACTGTGTGTTTTAGGGCTTTGCTTTTCTTGCTGAGAGCAGACACCAGCTGGCATCTCTTTCCTTTAGCCATTACAAACATCATCAGTGCCCCTTCCAGTTAGTCACACCTCCTCGCCATTATGGACTAAGAAGCCATAATTTACTAGGCAGCAACCGCTGAAACTAAAATGCATCTTTTAGGGCACCAGATACGCTGGGGGAGTACTGCAAGAGGAGGCATTCTTAAAAAGGATCACACCAGCCAGCATAGCAGCCACACAAACAGGGGCCGTGTTTTACACTGTGACCCTGTATGTAAGAGCAAATTAAGAAATACTTGCCCAACTTGTTTGCAAGATGCAAAATACACATTTAGCCTAAAGTTATATGTATTTTAATTAAACGAGGACTCGCACCAGAAGACTCTTTCCAGCATTTTTATCTTGTGATACCCTGCCAAGTACATCTGGGATTCTAAAGTAAAAAAAAAAAAAAAAAAACCAAACCAAAAAAAAACCAAAAAAAACCCCACCACCTTGTCCTTGAGAAACTGGCACGTGGCCAACGAGTGATGTGTAAACAGCTTTGTGTCTACAGGAACTATTTTCAAATACTCAGGCAGTATTTTCAGACCTCAAACTATTTCTGCTTCGTCAGCACGGGAGCCTGACTCAGAAATCCAAACCTGTACTAACAACCCTTTCTGTACCAGACTTGCCAACAACAAAACCCCAACCTCAGAGGTTGCGGGGCCCTTTACTTATTTATTTAGCAAAAGAAGGACCAAAATGAACACAATTTCCTCTCGGTTGCTACCCGGGTAGTATTTAAGTTGCATTCCCAAAGCCTGTGGCCACTGTGTTTATTATTTGAGAGGGCCACGCGACAGAAAAGCCATTATGCAACATACTCGGCTCGCAGGTTAATCCACGGAAAAGAACGGCATTCATTAAGGAAACGGAGCTTGCACGTTCTCCGATTATTACTTTTTACTGAGTACTCAAGAACACACCAAGTGCCTCACAAAAACTAGTCAAAACACGTTCACGGCTCTTAAATAACACACTATGGGCCTTCACAGACCAAGTTGTGGCAAACAAAAAGGGCAAGAAATTCCTCGGGAGGACTTGTAAAGCAAGCCCACGGTGCTGCTGCCATTGCAGCCAGTCCCCACCCGCCCTGCAGTGTGCTCAGGGTACAAATACAATGCAGATTAAGGAAAAGTTATTTCTGTGCAAAAGGATTTGTGAGCTTTTAGTCCCAAATACACATGCCTTCTGTAACTGTAGGTAGGATATATATTGATATATATTGCAGATTTTTTGTTTTTGTTTTTTTTTTTAGCATTTCTAATAACAATTGCACTTTGGGGAGGGGGGGTGTGATCTTTTCTCATGACACTACAAAAAAGTATTATTCAGCTCACGATCCAACACCAGCTATTCCTGCACACCACAAGTCACTCCTCCGGAGCACAACTGTCATTAGATGTAATATAAAAATTGTTAGTCGGAAAGGCCAAGCTTTTGGTTGTAAATCATTCAGCAAACTGGAACAAATAGGACAACTCGGTATTGCCCCGGACTGCAGAAGAGGAGCAAGGACCAAAATTCAGCTGTGGAGGACGACTAATACATTTTGTAATCGCTTATAGCCAGGCAGCTTATCCCAGCATCACCATCCATCCAACCTCTCTACCGCTGCACTCAGGTGGCGAAGGGGAAGGAAGAAAGGGGTGGCGGGTGCCTCAAACCCAAACAACCGCCCCAGCACAGGCAGCAAGGCCATTCCTCTGGCCCCGCAAGCATCCCAGCAGCCATGCTCACATCAGGGGGAGATGGAGCACGAGCCTGGACAGGGTCCCGTCTTGCTGAGAGCCCATACACAACATAAAGGGGGCAGGCAACGGGCCAGCCCTCCCGATGACTACAGCAGGCTGACCATCTCCTGGCCCATCAGTTCATCTCCCCTAAAGATAGATACAGAAATGGGAGCCTGTAAACAGTTCAGACTGAAGTCCCAGCCCCTGGCAAACCAAAAAAAACTGCTCCAGCCATCATTCAGCCCCAACTCAGGAGCGCCCTACACACCCAAAGTTTCCATCCTTGGCTGGGTGTTTTCCAAAGAGGCAGTTGTGAAATCTGCCCATACTCTGGTGACTCCAAGAGCGGATGCAGATGACTGCGAGGGATGCACCCAGCCACATCTCGTTCACAGCACAGCTGGAGCCAGCACACGGCCTCCTGCCGCGTGGGTCTTTGCAAAATAACCGGTCGCATCAGCCACTGCAGCTCAGAGATGGACCCAGGTGGGGAACAACCCAGAAACCTCCAGTAAGAGGGAGCAGTTTCTGGTTAGGGATTCACAAGTGAAAACACTGCTTAATCCTACTCAGAATTTAAACTAAAAAATTTGTAATCCTACAAACACAGATACACATAAAGCTGTAGCCTAATTCAATCTCTTACCATTCCTTTCCACTGCTTCCAACCTTACTAGAAGGAGTGGAGAGGGGGACTTGAAATAAATAAATTTTATAAAAAGTAGGAGCCTTCCACTTGTTTTAAGGTATTTGCTCAGTCACACTTTCCTAGGGTGTATGCAAACCTACCTGAGCAACGCTGCCTCAAAAGATACCCACCATTTACACAAATCACCACTCAAATCTGGAAAACAGTCATGTTAAACACTATCAGGTACTCTGACCAAACGCTACAGCCATGACCTTATTGCCCTCTACAACTACATGAAAGGAGGATGTAGCGAGGTGGGTGTTGGTCTCTTCTCCCAAGTAGCAAGTGATAGGACGAGAGGAAATGGCCTCAAGTTGCGCCAGGGGAAGTTTAGATTAGATATTAGGAAAAACTTCTTCACGGAGAGGGTTGTCAAGTATTGGAACAGGCTGCCCAGGGAAGTGGTGGAGTCCCCATCCCTGGAGGTATTTAAAAGATGGGTAGACGAGGTACTTAGGGACATGGTTTAGTAGTGGACAGGTATGGTTGGACTTGATGATCTTAAAGGTCTTTTCCAACCAAAAGATTCTGTGATTCTGTGAAATACATTATGTGGTATGGTGGTGCAGAACAGCAGTTCCTAGAATTAAGCAATCTTCCAATTAAGTGTCATGCACTGAAAACAAAATTAAATCAGCTGTGATGCTGCCCTACTACTTCTTCTACTCCCTTCTCCCCACATCAGGGAAAGAAAACAAAATCCTTTCCACCAGTCTGAATGTTGTATCACCAGCAGGAGTGGATTTCCAAGATGCTGGGGAGAGGTCTACGTACGCTAGCTGTGCCTGTCCCATATTACTGCACTCTGAGGAGAGCTAAAACAAAGTAATTATTTTTTAAATTGTAATAAAACTGGATTTCTGAAAGTTCCAATGCTTTTAAAGTTTGCCTTTTAAATTTACAGCCACTCGTCTAATTACTGAAAGAGCATTACTGTTTATTATAATCATGTGTCTGCACTGAAAACATCAATACAGCATGCTGGAATTGATTGCTCAATTATACAATGCACAGCTATTGCAACTGCTGTCAAAGTAAAATTCATAACAAGTCCAAGGGCTTGTCTTTCAAAACATGAGTGAGAGTAATACTGAACACTTAAAGCAATTTCACCGAACTAATGGATCACCAGGTGAAGCGCATACAAGATAAGATTTAGCGTAACGTGCTGTCAGTTATGGCCATGTTTGAAGGCACGCACATGCACAGATGCCCATTTATCCCAAGTGTGGGGCAGCCCCATCAAACTCACAGCTGAATTAAGGGCTGACTATGGCACGATGCTCTAAACCTGAGCATCAACCACCGCTTCACCACCCGCATCACCTACCCTGGGCGACAAGACCCTGATGGAAGTCGGAAGCCCATCCCACCCACCAGCCCAGTAGGCGAGGGTGCTTCACCACCCAGGGAAACCACCCAAACCCAGAAACTACAGGGCATCAAGGGAAGGAGGGTCAGGGGCAGCCACCAAGGTGCAGCCCCATGTGACCCCTGGCAGCCCCACCTCCAGCAAAGTTGTGCTGCAATGCTGCTCCACTATCACTGAAGGTGAAAAACACACACACAGACACACGCATACACCCCAAAATGCATTGTCCATCAGCACTCACCTCTGCCTGACTCTGTCTATGGCAGGGAGGCAGGCTCCTACAACCGGCTCTTTCCAAGGGAAAGCTGGTGGCTTTCTGATCCTCCCAAAGGCACCACAGGGGCACCCGCTACAACTACACACAGTCTGATGGAGGGCAATCAGGTCCCCCCAGACACACAGGTCTGTCCCAAAGGTCTTACTCTACCTAGATCAGGGCCTGGAAGGATGTTTTAGTCAAAAACAAAGAACAGGGTTCTTGTGCTACTCTTACTCCTCATCTAGCTACAGCACATCTCAAACAGAGATGCCTGGAAAGAAAATAAACAAACAAAACCAGGCTCAGAGCCTCCAATGAATTTCCATCTGAAACATCAAGAAAACCCCAAAAGCTTAATTTGATATTGCACTGGGCTTGAGTTCAAATAAACACGAGAATTCAAAGCTGGAGGCATGAAAGATGCCCAGTACTGGAGAAAGAAGGGAAGGCGCTCATACCTTCCGCTGGTGGAAAGCTACAGGGGCTTCCTTTTCTGATTTTTCCCACAAACCCTAAGTGCAACCAAGAAAGAAGCAAAGCTAAGAGGATCAGAGGTAAAATCATCCAAGATCCGAAAAACTAAAACTGAGGAGCTGTAACATCCAAGTTTCTGCAGGGAGTACAGAGCAAGGGTTCCTCAATACGCAACCAAATGGCTGGGGCAGAGAAAACAAGCAAATGCAAATTACTGGCAAATGCCAGCACTCCATTTTAGGAAAATTAGCACATGCTTAATTTTATTTTAATTGATTTTGATGACTCTGCTTTTTATTTTCATTTTTTACTAATGCTTCAGTAGCTTATAAGCCATCTTCTGTACACATTTAAAAACAGATAATGCACAGCTTTGATTTAGTCTGCTTATTAGTTTAAGAATTTCAGGAGACACTATTCCAAAGCAAAAGGAAAAAAAAGGAAGAAAACGAACATTTCTCCATTATGTGAATAAGCCTGTAGCTAAGAGAGATTTAATCTACTTAATTATACTGTTTGCCACTTGCATTTATAGTAAGCACTGAAATCAGTGGGTGAAATTCAACAAGAAGCGGCAAGAGAGAAAAAGCGAACAGTCTAGCTGACTGCTACATGAAAATCTTCAAGATCCATCCTTAGCTTCAGTCAAAGCAACTGAAAATGATCAGGAAAACCTGCTAGTGTGAATTCAAAGTAGATCACTCCAGCTTTCTAGTCCTCATTTTCAGGTTCATTGCAGGCAGAAGTTCATTTGTTTTACTTTTATGACTCCCATGAATGTGTCACACACTGAGTGACAAGTACACACTTACTAACGACAAGTTTTAGCTCTGCCTCGAGACAGAAATCATTCAAAGCATAGGCGAATCTCTGCCAATATGTTCCAAGCAAACAAACTAGAAGATACATGATATGCTTAAATCAAGTCTGATTTCTTCAAGGAAATTCACTTAAAAAGGAGGCCTTCGGGCTATGCTTCTCCAGGCTGCCCTATGGAAGAGACCTGAGAGAGAGAGCAGGTCAGAAACACGGCAGAGAGGACAGATGAGCCCCAGCGAGGAACCAGGATGGAGGTCTGCATGTCCGGCTTGGCACAGCCACTCTGGGGAACCATGCTGTTCTACGGCTTTGGCAGAGCCCTGGAAGATAGGAGGTAACGACTGCAAACAAACAAGAGAGAGTATTTTTACTGGTGGATGGGTCAACGGCAAGGGAGCTAAAGATATGGCGTGTAGGTGCAAGTACAGCCTTATCTTTCATCTCTTCCTCCACATCAGATCTTCAGCACTCCCAGCGATGACGACTCCATTCATCTCAGAAAATAGCATCTCAAGTGAGAATACCTAATAAATTCAAGTATTGTTAGGATTTCATTTCCCCCAGCTAGAATCACCTCATGAATGACAAGCAAAGCCCTTTCTTCAATCAAGATTACCTGATACTGGATCGCATGTGACACTCACATTGCTACAGCCCAGGCAAGAGTGACGAGCAACCAAAAACCAACTGGGGAGGGAGGGGAGACCAACAGAGCTTCTTTCCTGACATCTCTGCTCACTTTAAACATCCAAACTCAGACAAAGAAATCTGTCTCATGGATACACCATGACATAAAGAGGTGGCACCCCCTCCAGAAAGCTGGAAGGAACAGCCAAAGAAAAAGCGAGGGGGAGGAAGCAGAAGAGAAAGGGACTGCTTCCAGCAGCATTAGCCCTCACAAAAGATCCCTGACTAGCCACTACTAGGAAGCCAACAGGTGACAGCAGGCCATAATAGCAGACAAGCCCAGGAAACAAGTGTGCACGCCAAGAGACTGTAAGGATGAGGGAATTCCAGCATTTAGCAATCCCAGGTACCACCACAACCTGCCTATGCGCTCTTTACACAGGAGAGTCTCTCTTCAGAGCGCTGAATTTCATTCCTAATGGCAAAGTTGCCTCCACAGTGTCAGTGACTTATTGCCAATACAAGATTAAGATAATTTGTTTCCTCAAAGCTAGATTTAAAGAAGGCTTATCCATTTAATGATGTCGTTAATGAGAGTTAACGATGCTTCTTTCCACCGCAGTTAGACACGGCCACTTCCAGGACTGGACTCTACTTGTCCTTCCTACCGCTTCGGCTGTGACTAAAAGGTTAATATTCAAATACAGGTACCTCAAACTCAGTGTGGTAAAAAAAATGGCCTGATGTTCAAACACAGGGAAAAAAACCCCAAATTTCTGTATTGTTTGTCTGCTGCAATACCCAAAACATGCAAGGTGCTTCCCAAATCTACAAAACCGAGATAGTTAAGGTCCCTGAAATGAAAAGGTACAATAACAAAAATTTTAAAACTTAAGAAACAAATATCTATTAAATGTTTTTGCAAAACTCTTTAGCACACCATAAGCTCTCAGCCAAACTACTTCTGAAAGTAGCAGCTGTGCCAGAGGACCTCTGCACATATAAATTATTTGCGGAGAAACCTCTATATGCATTTAGATGTTAGCATTGCTACCATTTTTCCTCCAATTCATGCACGCAGTGACAGTCTGACCCAAACAGCATCTGTATTTCTACCCTTACGACCACTTCCCTAAATCTTCTCAGTTTGCAAATGTTTCTTTCTGCTCTTTTCAAGCCACAACCTGCACAGTCTGCTACTACAGAAATTAAGCGATGGCTTTCTCGTACCACCTTTCACTTCCTCAGAGGAAACAGCCTTAGCATCCAGTAGTTAAAGAGCATGCACTTGCATCTTGTCTTTCCTCTGAAATACAAAACATGCCAACCATCTCTTTTGCCTGCTAAACCCAGTAGGTAGCTCTAACCCTCTGCTTACAAAAGAACACAGAAGCATCAGAAAGGTCCTCCCATGGACAATGGGTTTGGTGTTGGAAGCCAATGCAGAGATGGGAACATTGCCAGGATCCGAGAGAACTGATTCCCAGGAAAAACTCCAGACGTTGATCCCCCACCCCACCCCCAAATCTAGTTTTCCAGCTTTGCCATGAAAACTACCGGAAGCTTCAAAACCATTCAGGGAAGAAAAGTTAACAGGGAGCTTGATATCCTGAGCAACTTGAGGCACATTGAAGGAGATGCATGAACACACACAAATCTGGGATGTTTGTCACCATGAGGTACTGTGAGGTGGGAGAAAGCATATCAAGAAGAGAGGTCTGGAAGGAGATGACACATTTCCACTCCAGCCATAGACTTCCTGTGCAATTTTGAACATGTAACTCCATTTCCTCTGGTTTTTTTTAATCTATAAAAATACTAACTAACTTTATAGTTGTGTTGTCAGGCATAATTCATTAATGTTTATTAAAAAAAGTGCTTTGATGTTCCTGGGTAAAAGCCGTTATAGATAGATCACATATTAAGGAACAGCTGAATATAACCAGGACTGGTGCCTTCCACAAGTATTTGCAGTTCCTCTGTACTGAGCGGCCATTTGAGACCAGGAAACAGCAGCCGTCGCTTCCAGCAGAAGCGCCAGGCACATTCGGTGCCTTGCCAGATCTGGAGGAGAGCGGCCGACACCACAAAAGCAAAGCAACGAGATCATGGGTGCTGAGGGAAAACTGAGGAAACGGAGTCAGACTTCCCCTTCCTCCAGCGAGCAGCCGAGCTCGGACTGCCGGCATCCTGCGGTTCGATTCGTGCGGTCTAAACATGGGTGATTGATGCCTTGTGGGACATCCCAGGGCAGGCAGAAAACAGCACAAGACCTATTAGAGATCCATGTCCTTTTGGAGCAGGTGCTGGGGGCTAGGCAGGATGTTCCAGCATACCTCTCCTTGGCGGAAAGGAGCAGAGGGGAAGAGGGCAGAGGGGAGGAGAGCGGGACACAGGTCCCATCCCACGACCTGCGAAGTGCAATGCCAGCACCAGCCATCCCGTGGTCCAGCAGCTCAAAGGCAGTGTCCCAGCTGGGTGCACCCCAGGTTTTGAAGGCAGCTGGGCTGCAGTGGCCCCTGGAAGCAGGAGGAATCCCTTTGGTTTTGAGGAAGTGCCTCAACATGGCTGGAACAAAGCACACACGAGCAGCTCAACAGCAGGCATGGCTTCCCAGCCTTCGCAAAAAGGCATGCCACAAACGATGCCACAATTTGGCGAGCGGGACGAAAAGAAAAATAGAGGAGTGCCTATTCAGTAAGGCTACTGTTTACTATTTCTTCACGTGAGATGAAATCCCTCCACCTTTTTTAGTTTTTCACTCTTACTCCAATTAAAAAATCTCCTATTCCTGCAAAGGCGGTGTGACTTGTTCAAGGAGTATATGCATTACAACTTTCAGCTTCTGAATATTAAACGTTTTCCATGTTAAATCTGGAAAGGAAGAAAGGGGTTACGGGAAGGATTATTGTTAATTCTTTCGCTGCTCTTCAGTACAGCAAAAGGGACTGAGCAGGTTAAGACAATCTCTAGAAGAAGTAGCTATTTTATTAAAGAAGATCTGTTGAATAAACATTAACAGCATTATTTGGACATCTTCAAGAGACTGTAAATCCAAGATTTGCTGATGTAGAGGAAATGCAGATCTTTATCTATAAGCCTGAAAGCAAAGCAAAATGAAATAAATTTCTGAATTCCCTCTCTGCAGAGACATTTTGTCCTTCAGGACAAAACTCCACGGCTTCAGCCCTGTCACTTCTGCACCTTGCCTGGCTCAGAGCTGGAGCTGTTGGTGTACTTTCAAACCTAAGGTGTTCTTGTTTCCAAATTTAAAAGTCACTAGATCTTCTGAAGGCTCCGTGTTTCAGGGGTGGTGAGAAAAGACTGCCTTTAACGCAGGCCAACTCCTCCCACACTTCTCAACCGATGGCTCGCTCTATGCCAAATTATTTTAAAATTCTGCAAATCCAAGGAAGAAGGTTCCAGCAACGAGGAGCAGCCCAGGTCCGTGCAGCACCCCCTGCCTGCAGGGACCCTCTGCTGCACCCTGCGACCCACCCAGCATTCGCCACAGGTTTAAACCCTCCTCTTAAAGGACAATTTTTGCAGGGCAGGGTGTGACCCCGAGGAGCTCCTCCAAAGTAAAAGATCCTCAAATCCCTGGGTCATGATTTAGTCGATGTTGTGATGGAGGACCACCAAGCACGTCGGTGTAGCCGACCACTCCTGTGACCCTTCAGCAGACAGACCTCCTCATCCTCCTTCCGCGCTCAGCTGCAAGAGTTACAGCTATTTAAAGAAACTACAGGACACATCCAACATGGAGGACTTGTCACCGTCCTCCCCACCTCCTCTAGGAGTGGCCGACATTCAGCACATCATTAATTAGGTCCTAAACTCACCCTCTGCCTGGTGCTTTGTGCACCTCTGATTCATTAGAATATTACTGAGGTACAACTGGAGATAACCGTGCCGTTAGCAGAGCAGTTTACAAGATTACGTATAATGAGCATCGGTTAGAGGGAAGTGCATCATGAATTTAACAGAACAGTAAAAGAAAAAAAAAAAAAAAAAAAAAAAAAAAAAGAGCAACAGTCCAATTATCTTCTCCCTACACCAAGTTTCAAATAAAGCCCTCTGCGAGGCCAACACTATAGCACAGTAGGGAGCAGCACAGTGGGCTAAAATTGTGTTATTCTTCTCTTTGTTGGGAAAGGAGGACTAACAACTTGGACTGGAAGGCATTTAACTATCTATTTGATTAGTCATTCAACAGAACGACGAAGGTCACCAAAGCACCATCCAGCGCTAATGCATACCTGACCTCACATCACATGCAAATGTGAAGTCCAAGCGCAATTACTCCCTGCACTCCTTCTCCCGTCTCTTTCCAAAGCTGGGTTTGATACCAACAACCTGCTTTATCCCATTTCTCTTAAACTGTTAGGTTCCCTGCATTTGAAAAGACGACCAAGCTTACAGCAAGACATTGTGGAGAATGCGGAAGTTACATGTGCAGTATTTATAAATAACTATTTTATACCCCCCAGGTTATCCGTTTGATATTAATATGTCCAAACGCCAACAGTTAAAGCAGAGCAAGGGGGAATCTCATGGCAAAAATAAAGCTACTTTAAAAAAAAAAAAAAAAAGCAGAGAGGTCTTTTTGTTGAGTAGAACCAACCACCTTCAGGTTTATACAGTTCACTCTTTCCTAGGCGAGTTGAGGATCAAAGAGGATCCTAAACCTCAAAAAAATGCTAGGAAAAGGAGCAGAGGTTGAGCGAGAGCCTGCCCGGGGTCTATGGGTAGAACTGACGACTCCCACATCCGCAGGTACAGCTGCAGCAAGCCAGAAATTAAATTAAGCTGTCTAGGGAGAGGCACAGATGGGAGAAACTTCACAGCTGGTGTCTATAGCATGAGTAAATACAGCCCTGCATGCAGATGTTCTGCAGGTTATTTTCAAGGTACAAGCTGTCCATAAGAATAAATGAACAAGGCTGGGTTTGCCAGGCAGTCTTTCTGCATCACCGAAAATACACATGATGTCACCAGCTCCCAAGGGGAAACAGCCAAAACCGGACAGGGACGGTGTCATCCAGGCAGCAGGGAAGAAGGAAGCCTGCAGCCCACACAACTTCCCCACCAGCCACGTCCTGAGGACCCGACCCGTCGTGAAGCACAGGAAGCCGAAGCCCTTCCCTAAGGAGCCACGCTCCAGGCGGATGAGAGGAGCTCACGGCGTCCCCAGAGCTCGGGCAGGCGTACACCGATACGCAGCAGGGAGCACACAAGGACCAAACGCAATGGGAACTCAACAGGAACTCTTCAATTAGGAGCACAAGGGAACCAGAGAACTAATTCTGCAAAGAAAGTGGGAAGAGATAAGGCTGCAAGCCTCTCCACCAGCTACCGACGTGGTCTGGGTACTGGGGGAAGTGCACGCCGAATGCTAATTAAAGTTGGAACAACAGCCTGTTGGGACTGAATGGATTTACACAGGCTCAGCGTGGGAGTGCGGCTCAGCGACAATTTATTTCTTATTTATACTGCAGTACCACTCGGTGGCCTCAAATCATGACCAAAGCGGCATTGTGTTAGATACCGTTCAGCCACCCACATAGGCAAACCGCTTAGTCCGAACAGCTTACGAGCTGACGTCCTCATTCAGGAAAGCATGTGCACCCAAGCTATCCCGGACAGCTAATACTCCGAGGGTTAAATCCTGCCCCAATTAGGGCAGAAATGCCAGTCTGGAAAAAGCCTGGCCTGAACATCTGTTGCAGCAAATTCAGCTCTTTCACCTGGCTGCGTTGTGTCGAACACTCAGGTCCCGCAAGTTCCCAGCCGCTTGGTAAGCTGGAAGGGAAAACACTAGGGTGCTGCTAAGGATTAGTAAAAAGTTCTGTAAAGTAGTCAAAATGCAGCTGTGGTATTCAAAAACAGGCCATGCAATTTAAAAACATATTAAAAAAAAAAACAACACAAACCAAAACAAAACAACCCTCCCAGCAACACCAAAAACAAAAAACTCCACTTCTTAGACAGAAACTTGTATTGAAACAACTCAACTTGTATTTAGCTTGAAGTTTGCTCCTCCTGTTTCAAGGCTTAAAGGAGGTTTTCTGTGCCCAAAATTTTGACCACCTTTATCAACTATGTCTCCTTATAAATGTAATTTTGTCAGGATTGCCACAGTTCTAACCTATAGGGTCTGTGATACTATTTACGCTCCTGGTTTTAAGAAAATATTGTGAAGTTTTGTTGGAGGCAGTTTC
Source organism: Balaeniceps rex (assembly GCA_013401315.1). Classification (NCBI taxonomy): domain Eukaryota; kingdom Metazoa; phylum Chordata; class Aves; order Pelecaniformes; family Balaenicipitidae; genus Balaeniceps; species Balaeniceps rex. The sequence goes on from VYZW01045831.1 coordinate 36,305, forward strand.
ACAGGGCACTCTTCCACTGAAGGACTACTCTATGAATACAAGAATATTTCCACGTCTCAAGAGCAGTCAAAATCTTCCTAATGCCAGTTTCTCCTCTATTTTAAAATGTTTGCTATAGTCCACTATAAAAGAAAGGATAGAATTTAATCAGATGAGGGGAACTAATTCCTCCCATCTCCCTCCCAATTTCCAAGGCCCAAACAAAACTACAGAGCCCAAACATTCAAAGCAAATCAAATCTGTAGGGAGAACAAGCCAGATGAAAACTTTTGGCCAGAACAGGGAAGAAAAAAAAAAAATCAGTTAGTTTGAGGGTCTCCAGTCTGAGGCTCATAATGGAAACTGTTTTACAATTTGAATTACAACTTACACTAGAACCCAAATTTATAGTATTTTCTTAGTATCTGTATATATGCCTAAATCAAATCAATAATTAAGCTTCGGGCTTACAGGATTTATTTTGTTATAGCATCCTATTTGGCAGGGTATTTCACAGCAGCAAGTTTACACAGCAGTTCATCCATAACCATGGTTTACTTCACTTTCATTAGCTTAAAGACTAAAATCAGAAGACATTTAATTCTTCTAATTTAATATTTATAAATTAAGGAAGTAGGATCATGAGTACTGGGTTGCTAAAAGCCACTTCCATGCCAAGGAGTTCAACAAGAAAAACTTACTGCTGCCAAGGACATCACTTTCAGCATGGCTTCACAATTAACTACCACTGTGCTGGTGACTGGAGCTGTGATGAACCCTGTCAGGAGGAGAAAAATATCTACCATTCCCCAGGCATGTCTCGGGGGATATTCAGTGAGGTGCCAAGGAACTGAGAAGTAATTTGGAAAGGCTGAGGCAGACTCCTGGTCCCATTGCTTCTGTTACCACATCTATGGACTTCAAAGATGGATGGATGGATGGACGGATGGACGGATGGCCAATCTTGTAACACAGTAAGGAGGAAGAAAACCATGTCACCAGGATTAAATCACAGGCTGCTAATAAAGACCAGGAGCTCACCAGCAACGTGGAGCTTCTCCAGCTCTTGTTCCTTTCTTGGAGAACAGCAATTAGCACCTCACCTCTTTGCTGTGCTCATGCAATGACAATGCCTTGTGCTAGCTCTCAACCAGTAAAAAAAACAGGTAAGTAAATAAAATAAAATGTTATCTCAGCTGCAGACAATTTTATTACTACTCTACTCCCCACATTTTTACTAAAAATACTGTCATTTAAAGAAATCCATTTATTCTGTCCTCAGCTATGAAAACAAATTCTGTTTTTTGAGGACAACATAAAAGTAACTTAAGCCTTTTCAAAACATGCCTCTATGAAGGCAGGCTCTCTCACATTAGCCAGATGAATGCAGGACTATTTTTCCTAGCTTGACTTCATCCTTTCAGCTAAAGCTGGGGAAATAGAAAGGTTGGTACAGTTTATGGGCAGAGCAAGTCACCTTTTTTTAATGCATAAGGAAACCAAAAGGTCTAGTTTGCCAAGAGTTACTTCTCTAAACGTACAGGATCACTTGCAAAAAGTCATGGGTGATTTGATCACTTTCAGTAATTGTCAAAAGCAGGTTTGAAAATTAAAAAAAAAAAAAGTATCGATCCCCAGAGAGGAAAGCAAGAGCAGTGAAAATGCTCTGTCAAAGAGGTTTACTGCCTCACCCATCAAAAAAAAGTAGGTGTTTAGGAGAAGGTTGTTTTGTTTGCAGCTTCAGCCAAGCTGCATGAAGTTAGTTCCCGTCCTTGTTTGGAGGTAAAGGAGGCAAAGCAAGGGAGCCGCTACGTGAGCAAGAGGGAACACGCAAAAAATGGGCAAAAGCCAAGGGTAAGAAAGCATCTGAGAACATAAGTGGAAAGCAGGGTGTGGAAGCAGTGGGGATGGGGAGTCCATGGATGTGCACCAACACCTCGCGAGTCCCCCGCTGTCAAAATAAGCCCATCTACCTTGGGCAGACCATACCGCTGCAAGTCACAGCTCATACCTGCGTTTCGCCCCACCGCCAGTGTGCCAGCGGTTAACACCTCATTCAGACGAGACCTGAGCAGATGTCTGCGGGTGTGACTTAAGGATATGGCTAAAAACCCATCTAAGGGCAAGCTGCTGCCGCCAGGAGCAGCAGCCTGACGGCTCTTTCTCCCCACACCTCCAGCCCCAGGCTCAGGCACAGCAGCAGCAGCGGCAGCCGGTTCAGAGTGCTAAACAAGCAGAAAACTCTGATCACTTCTTTGGAGTCTCAAGGAGCAGATGAAGAAAAAGAAAACGAACATCCATCGCTCGGAGGCAAAACCGGTGCTGCTGTGCTGGGAAGCTGAGTGCTTGCTGTCAGCAAGCAAGCAAGCAAGCAGGGTCAGAGCTTTCTGAAAAGAGGGGGTGAACGGGGGCGGCATTCCTACCAAAACCAGCGTCTCTTCTGAGGATAAGACACAAACTCCTGCTGGTTTTAATTTATCAGCTGGAAATCAGGGAGCCTGCTGCTACAGGCTACAGGGTCCTCCTTATTGACGACGGAGAACTCCAGAAATCAGGGACCGACTGGTAGAGATTCAGGTTTGGCACTAGGAAAACCCTCAACAGTGAGAGCTAGTGGGACACAGAAATAGGTTGCCTGAGGATGCAGCACCATGAGACCACAGGCTATACAAAATATCCATCAGGAACAGCTTGACAGACCAAAGTGATCCAGTCTTGGGGCACAGGGAAGGACTAGATGATCTCCTGAGACTCTTTCCAGCCCTACTTTTATATGAATGGATTGATTTATATGAACAGATTGTATATCTGTACATGCATATATGTATACATATATATATACACACATGTACATACACAAACGCGTACACATAAATTATTGATTTGGGGGCAAGGGAAGGTGCCATGTTTAATTTCCTTAATACAGTTCGCAGCTGACCAATCTTGCCTGGGAGAAAAAGAAAAAAAAAAGTCCAAAACCCCTTCAAATGACTTACACTTTTAAAAAGCCCAGCAACACAAGACAGTGCCATGCATCCCGTACCTAAGGACTGTGGTCAAAACCTTTGGTCTCTTACATAAGGCTTGAGTCCCCTGGTCAGGGAGTATAGAACAGGCTTCCCCCTTAAGCCAAAGGAAATCTTCCCAAGGTTAATCTGGTGGTTGTTAAGTAACTTAGGCCAGGCACCGAAAGGAGACGTGATCACATGCCCGAGATTAGCACGCTGCATACGCAGGAACGCCAGGGCTTGTGCTGCCCCGGCAAAAGCACCGAGGGGTACGTGTGCGCAAACCTCCGCTTATACCCTACAATGCCTGACGGGATCAATGGGGCACTCGGGAGCGAGGCGGAGGCAATGAATCCTGAGTTGTCTCCCGTCCCCCTCAGACAACATGCCCGTTTTATGCTCCCTTCTCCCCCCACCCCTTCCCTTCACCACCGCTCTGGGGCTTGCGTTACCAGCAGGGCCAGGGTGGCGTCGGGGATCTGAGCTACAAACTTTCCTGAGGAAATGCCACTGAGATGGTATCATCAGATCCTTTGAGAACAGAGGATAGATAAGACCACACTCTGGGAGATAATTAGCCATTTGCGCTACAAACATATTTTTCTTTTACAATAGCCAGACTTTTACTCTTAAACCACTAGGCAATTTTTTTCCCCTCAGGAAGGTTAACCTGCTATTATAAAAAACACTTATGGAAAGCGCCTACTGAAAGCACAGGATGACACAGACAAATGCAGATGCCTCCTGCCAGCTAGCTGGAGCAAGCCGGCTTGCGCCCGGTGCTGTGAATCACGCTCCACTCTGCGATGCCGAAGCCCCTCTGCTCCTTCCTCCTGCTTCTCCTCCATCAACGTCCATCAACTCGCGTCTCATCTCCAAAGCCTGCTTCTCCCTGAAGGGAGGCAGGGCAGCTCTGGCAGCTGTGGATGGTGCAGAAGGCTGGCTGGCTCGAGCGGGGCTCAGATACTGCTGTGGTCAACCCAGGTTGTAACACAGGTCAGCACGGCCGAGTGTCCCTATCTCCGCCGCAGCTCTCCCTCGTCTCGAAGCATGTTTTTTCAGACAGCCCTGACACCAGTTGGCTCCCACCACAACGCTGGCAGAAGCACACTGTAATTTTGCTCAGCCGTAAGAATTTTAAACTGTGCTTAAGCATGCTTGCTAACCACACTTAAAGGACCTACCAAAGTGCAGCCAAAAATGACTGAAGCCCTTCAGCCGGCCAAAGGGCACTCCGGATAAATAAGTAAATAAATAAGCATGCTACCACAGACAATGAGAGCCTATCTGAAATATTTCAAAACCAAATAACAGCATAAGGAGCTTCAATGGGATTTGTAAATCAGCGCACGAAAATTCAAGCTCTGATCCACTTCTTAAGGCTAGCACAGGGACTTCTCACAGGAAGAGTAGTGGGGGGCAGGGGCAGAAAAAACTGATTAGTAACAAGGCCTGACATTTGCTCAAGTCAGGAGAGGAAGGCTGGTATTTTCAAGATGGAGCGGTGACTGGGAGCGCAATGGGAGATGTGTTGATACCACAACACCATCAGCAACCTTGCTGGAGGCGATGCCAGAGCATGGCAGGACACCAGGGCCTTGGGACTAGCAGGTGGGTACCCAGGGGCCAACTGTGTGTGTCTGCTTTGAGCTACTCACCGCTTTGCGCTACTGCTGCCCTTCAGGGCATCCCAAAACCTCCTCCAGACTCATCTTCCTAAAGGCCCAGACTGAAACGGCCTCTCCATGGCAGGAGGGGTAAAGCCCAGAAGGACAAGCCATGTCCCCCAGCAAGAGCACAGTGGGAAGGGTGGAAACCAAGAGAGCAAGCTGTTGCCCTCACCTCGAGCACCCCCCAAAACCTCACTGCCTCTGCAGGCAGCAGTGGAAATGGTATCACACTAGCAATGGCATTTTATCAGCATCAGCACTGCGCAAGATTAAATAGTAACACTCAATGTTACTTCAAAGGTAAAAAAAAAAAAAAAGAAAAGAAAAAGAAGCGGTCAGTGATTTTCAGAAGACAGATACTGTGCGCACTCCAAAAAGACAAGTTTCTTTAAGCCCTCCCAAAAAATGAGGGCACGTGAATAACCACACTTCTCGCATCTGAAAGTTTGAGCTGCAGGCCCCACACCCCCTGGGAATTCATTTAGAAACCTACGTGAGAGATGCAAAGATTTCTTGTCCAAGCCACGCACACACACAAAAAAAACCCTCCTTCAGTCTGCCTCCTCCACACCCCTGCAAAACCAGGTATTTTATCTGGCACAAATGTGCTCCTCTAACAACATGAGGGCAGTGGTGAAAAGAGCACATTTAATGCAATTTACCCATAATGAAAGACAAGGTCTCCCTAACACCGGCTTGGGGCAGCCGGAGGAGGAGAAAACGCAGCTTGCTCCTACCCCTCGGAGTTCAGCCCTGAACACAGCCGCTCCTCCAAGCCCCCTCCGGACGCAGGCGACCGCACGTGCCGACAGCTGCCGAGCTTGGCAGTGCTGTGTAATGGGGGCAATAGATGGGGGGGTGAAAAAAGAGGAGCACCAGGAGCTATTCCAAGCCCCCCCACCCCCCCCAGCATCAGGGA
>VYZW01045831.1:42084-91995 GCA_013401315.1 Balaeniceps rex
CCCCCCCAGCATCAGGGACCGAACAGTGGCACTTTCAGTAACAACTACAGGGCACCGAGGGATAATAATGTGTAATATTGCATTTGTAACCACTGGCAGTATCAGATGCTAATGATTACATAGAGGATTTTCTCTCCTGATGGCACTCTTACAAAACATCCAGGGTCAGTAGCCTGCTTTCTTCCCCAAGACATAAACCTTCCCATAAGAACCAAAAGCTTTGAAAGTGTAAGTTGCAAGAAGTTCTGACTAAACTTTAGTATAAAAAGCTGTCAAAGAGGCTTGTTTTCTTCAAAACCCACGGCAGGCCTAAGCCGTTGTGAGGATCCACAGAGCTGTGCCAGCTCAGGACCTCCCTGAAGCCCAGCCACCTGGAGAAGAAAATGGATGTGCTGAGCAAAATAACCACAATACTCCACGAGGGAGCACGGCAGTAGGTCAAACTCGTACCTGAAATAGTGCTACCTTTCAAAGGCCTGGAAAACTTGTGGGCCAGGGGTAGGAGGAAAGGCTGGATCTCACATTTGAATGAAAAGCCAGTAACTAGGAGCTTTACATAATATCTGGTTAAGTATGCAACATGGGAAAGGCTAATCACTGACGCCTACTTATTTTTTCCTTAAAACAAAGCAAAGGCATGTCCTAAACTCCTAGAAAAAGGATTAAAAAAAAAAAAAAAAGCATAACGTAAAACACGTATTTTCACAGCTTTTTGAAGCTGCTGTAAGCTCTGCTGATAGAATAGAATAGAATACAATAGCATAGCACAGCATAGAATAGAATAGAATCATTAAGGTTGGAAAAGACCTCTAAGATCATCTAGTCCAACCATCAGATCACCAGCCTGAGACCAGCAATGCCAAGAATTCACACTCCCTTCACATACGTATTGTTCCTGGCCTCCAGAAGAGTTCAAAAGCTTCAGGTAACTCTATGCCACCCCCCATTTCTTTTCTGACGCCCCCACAAAACAAAGCAAAAAAAGACCTGCGCTAAACAACTGTTAAGCTGTATTTTACCTCCTCTTCCTTCCATGAGATACAGGAAACGGAGGTCAAAAATGTGCAGTGGTCCAGCTCCCCCTGTAAAGATTAATGATGGAGCTCAGGGAATTAATACCTGCTGCACTTCTGAAATGGCCATGCGGCTTTAAATCCCTTAATACAGTTCTGATAAGTTTAAAATGCTAAAGTGAGTTCAGGTTTGAATAGGTCTAGCCATCTCATTTCATGCATTTGGCAACCGAGACCTAAAACTGAGCTTGAAAAACAGGAGGAGAAGTAGGAAAGGCTAAAAATGCAGAGGCAGCAGTCGAGCCTCAGCCCCCGAGAGCAGCTTTCCCCCCTTCCCTACAGCCGGTACAAGGTGGTCAGAAAAATGGCCAATAAAATGAGAAGCCAGCTGAGAGGATTTGTAATGTGAAACCGCCAGGCACAATACTGAAAATTTTCCTGTCTGCTGGGGGGGGAGGTGTCCCCTGACACCAAAAAAAAAACCCAACCCTGCTGGAGAGGTCATTAAAGACAGATGGCTCATGTGGAGGGTTGGTAGGAGCATGCTCCTCTGAAAGCCAGGCACCAGCATCAATCACCCAGGTATCTGCTAGCAGAGGTAAGATCCCCATCAACAGAAAGCAGGGCTGTGACCAGGACCAGCATGCAGCACCTTGCTGGGACAGAAAACCCAGTTCCCACCAACCTCTGCCGACAGCCCACCCATGGCTGCTGCCAGAGCAAGCACGTCTGGACCCAGGGAGACAGAGGAGGATGACAACGGTGCAGCCACAAATGATTTTTGCATTTAGGTTTCCTGGATGGGTATCAGCAATCTGTCAAAAAAGGAAAGAAAAGCCCTAACCAAACCATCAGCTACGCTCATTAAAATCCTAAAGACGTCTGGAGAACTGCCCTTTCTGCAGCATTAAGTCATTGGCAACTTCATCTTCACTCGGATGGAGATTTCCCCATCCTCCTTCCCCCCCACCCCGCGCTGAATTTATAACCACAGAAGAGAGAACTGGATCGTGCTCAACAAAAAAAATTAGCCAAGGGCCCGCAGCGGGGTGAGGGTAGGGGAGATGGGGGCGGNCTTGTAGTTATTTATCCCCTCGCTGCCATCACGTGAGCCGAGCCGGAGCCTGCACACCGAACAAAGGGCCTTTGCTGGGCCGTCCACAAGGAGCCCTTTAAGCATTTCTGCGCAGCCTACAAGTATCCTTCCAAATAGCCTTTAAACTGTGACACTAAAATAAAAAAACCTTTTATGCAACAATGTCACCCCTTCACCATGCCACAAAAAGTGACACGGCTGGGGCACATACACTCCCAGCCGCCGGGAGAGAAAATTCCTAAATTTAGGCATCTCATCTGCCCCCCTGTATCAATCACCAGATCAAGCTCTTCATTAACGGTGTTCACCTAACTTGCTAATTTAAGGGATGAAATCTCTCCTCCACGGTACCTTGGAGAGGACAGTCAGTTATTTTAGATCCCCGTTTCAGAGAGAGCAGTAAAAAACTACTTATCCTCCTCAGTCCAAGGCTAACTAGAAGCACTGCTTTAAAAAGCAAATACAGCTTCAGCCCAGAGTTCCGTGCTGAAGGGTGCACGAAGAATTTTTGCACAAGGACCAATACGAGGCCTGAACTCTTCTGGCTCAAAATGCAACACCCTGACAGCAAGCACGCACATGTCTGTCCTTGTTGTCCGTCTGTCCGTGTGTGCCTGTGTGCTAGCAAGCCCTGCAGCACAACAGGAGGGTCTGCAGAGGAGCAGACCTGGTCCTGAGGAGCTCAATCCTGCAAGATGCTCCAGCAACCCCTGCCTCAGTTGAGCCAAGTCACCTGATTTCAGAACTATAAAATGAGTCAAAATGTGCAGAATCAGGCTCTAAAGTAGAAAATCAGCTCCTCTGCTTAAACCACAGCAATCCTCGCCTGCCAGTTCTTTTTAATCGCTAGACTGACAGCCATGTGGTAAAGTCGACATCGCCAAGTACTTGTCATTTCATCGGTGCTGCCAATTCCCATCTTGCTGAGACAATGACACATCAAAAATAGCTTTCATCTGTTTATATACTGCATGCTCGGCAAACTATGTCACCAACTGCTGGTGTGGAAAAAAAGCCTTTTTTTAATAATCTCCATATAAGATTACGTACTCTCTGAAAAATATGAAAAATGTATTCCATATTTTGGGAAACCTTCAATGCATCCCATATTTCATTTCAGATTATTATATTCTGAAAATATTTGTAACAGTAAACCATAATAATTCTTGCTCTTTACTAACAAAGACCAAAGGAATCATAACCCAAACTTTTTTTCAGCAAAATGCTGGTTTCTGAAGCTGCTGAAAATATTTAGAAGACAGAAAGAGATATCCAAAAGAATTTTTCCTCATAAAAATGGGAGGTTTTTTGCAGGTCGAAACAGATGCCAAAAACAACATACACAAAATTTCAGTCTTTCTTCACATTTTCATTGGTCTCCCTGGAAGATATAGACTGCATGAGTCACATCCCTTTGTTCCTGTCTTCCTGGGCTATTCAAATTTGCTGAGCTATTTCTCAGTGGACACCATAATTAGAAAAAGTCCTGCTCCCTACTGATCTGATGAACATCTGAGTTTGCATACCTAAGAATATACAATGAAATGTTTATTTGCGCAAGTTTTGCTTTGTTCTTCTCTCCTTCTGTATGCAACACAAAGGGTAAGAACAGTTTAAAGCACTGAACTCCATACATGAAATTTTGAAAGTAGATCTACAAGCAAATCCATAAACTTAGAATACAGGCTGGAGAGCCAAGTTAGAAAAATCACAGCAGATAAATCCTACAGCTGAGAAACTATACCCATCAAACACTACGTGGCAAGAAATGCCTAACACTTGCTTTGATTCTTCATAAAACTCATCCTATACTTTGCTGAGAAGTGAGAAAGAAACAGCAGAAATTCAGGAACATGATCTCTTTCACAGCTAAAAAGAACATTTTTAAAGCCAAAATAACTTATTTATTTAAGCCCCAAATTCGCTGTTAACAGACAAATTTTCATCTGAAGTACTCTTCTTCTAACTGTATAACACATGTAAGCATTTCAGCAAAAATGGGATTCGTAGCAGTTTTGGAAGGGAGTCCCAGCTGAGATTGCAGGAGACTGCAAGCTTCAGGCCTGACTTACGGAGCCCTTGTGACAGCCTAATAAATCAGAAAAACAGATTTTTCCAACTTGTAGATTAAAACAAATACCAATTTGGTGATAGCATGCTTTTGAGCAGCCATGTTTCCAAAGGAAAAAGGACTGTTTACACTAGCCCCATACTCTAATAGATGGACACACACGTATCTTTAATTATACCTGGCAGATGGAAGCGGGCTGCAAGCGCCTGCAACGCAACCCACAGGTCATCAAGCTGCCGAGGTGTAGGTGTAACTTTGATATCTTGAAATGAGAGGAGATGAACGGCAGGAAAGATGAGGCTGTGCCAGCTGCAGAGGGCTCTTGGGTGCTCCTCCCCAGGCGAAGAAATCCACCCAGAAGAGCCACACCACTGCGCTTCTACTGCTGTTTACTGGGCAGCAAGTTCAACCAGTACGTTTTCACGCAGCCAGACTCATTGCCACAGGATGCCAGTGAAACCAAAGGTGGAAATGCGGTTTATACGATAATGGCTATTAAGTGTGGATGAACCGGGTGCAACCTTGGTCGAAAACGAAAAGAAAGCACCCACCCCACACCCCCACCATTAGCTGCCAAAGGCTGGTATATCCTATGGGAGGTCTCTGTCCTTCTCTGTATATATATGTTTAATCCTTTTCTCCATCACTGCCAAGTATTAGAGACAGCAGCCTAGGCATTAGAGACCTGTAGTCTGTTCCCACGTGGAAGCTCTTAGGCTAGTCCAAATATTCTTAAGATTTTTGTGTAGAAAAAGCTTAAGTTCTTGGAAACAGGCTTTTACATCAAGAATGGCAGCTCACTGGCATCTTAAAAAGTAGGACCCAGCACTAAGTGCAGCTGAGAGGACGTAATGCCGACATAAAGCAACTAAGCAAAAGAGAAAGTTCCTGTTTTCTCTTTATCAAGATTTAACATCGAGTTGGCTAAGTGGAATTGTACACTCAATGGAAAAAGCAGATTTTTTTTTTCCCTACTCCCCTCCCCTTTTCAGATGTCTTCTTCCTTATAGAAGAAGCAGCAGGTAAATTAAACCGGTCCTCCACCCCCCTCAGGAGGAGCCAGCCTGCCAGCTGCTGGGAGCAGAGCTCAGCTCTGAGCTTAGAAAAGTTCTTTTGAAACATTGCTCTGAAAGCAAAAGCTCTCCCCCGAGGAGGTGGCGACGTGGAAGCGGGTACTGATAAACAGAGATATTAGCTGCTGGTCTGTTCTCACAGTCCAAATCAAACAAGTGGAAATAGGAGAGAATTATGTATGCATTAAGATTAAATTCATATTTTAAAATACTATTAGCGGAAGATTGGTGAAAGATCAAATGCAATGCACTCCGTGTAATTGCTGGATTCCTTTGGGGTTTGTTTTCTTTTTTTTTTAAGTAAACGTATTCCATAAGAGGAAAGATATTCACATATGGTTAAATTTTAATTTGGTTAGTTATATAAACTACACGCCACTATAAAAATTCTCACCAGTAGTTTCAATTCCATCATCACAAGCTGTTATTCACTTTCCATGATTACACGTTGTGCCCCGCTGAAAAGTTTCTCCTTCCACTTCAAACACAGGTTAAGCAACTCACGGACGCATTTAAATCAACTGTAAAAGAACTTAGTGAACTTTCTGAGTATAAAACACACTAAAATTAAGCCTGACTTTGTCGTCATACTTCATCGACCTGTCATCGACTTCATCATGTACCCAAAGGTAACATTGTTCAAAACCGAGATAGGGCATAAGAACACCGCATAAAAAAGACAAGGCAAATTATCTCTCAGTTTAATATTTCTTAGGTTAGTCTACAAGTAAAAGACTTTTGGTTTTTTTAATAGAAATATAAAGCAAAGCTTCTAGAGAAAAAAAATCTTCATTAAAAACTATCTTAAAATGCCATGCAGCAACCACCCAAAATGAAGTCTTACTATAAAAACACGAAACATGCTCTTAGCATAAAATAAAGGTCTTCATGAGATGGGCTTTTATTCCAAATTTAGAAGTAATTAAAATGTATTATATGCAAGTGTTGGATGAGGCTGAGTCCGTGACTCAGTTCTCATGTCACCTCCAATCACAGTGACGAATCTGCTCTTCAAGATGAAGTCTGAGAGCTATGGGTAAAACAATGTATTACTGCTAGCTCTAATTAATCCAAATCCAACCATTTCTAGTTCTTCGGTACGTAAAATAAATTAGATGCAGGTTTCTGACATTTGCAATGCATCTAATTCAAACAGGAAACTCTTCAAATCTAGGATTACAAAAATGTAATGAATAAATTGGAATAATTTGTCCCTTTAGGCCCATAGTCAATGAAATGATTTGTGAACGTAAACTGGAGAGCACGCCTGTATCAATGCCCTAGCACATTCACCCAAAACTAAAGATAACTCTTCATACAGCAGCCTTCTACATACACCAGCCTAAAGGCATGCTCCCGAGCAATCAAGCTGAACAAACATTGGGAGGAGAAATATAAGGGAGAAGGAGTAAGAGACTAAAATTGCCACTTTTTAACAGAGATTATAGTATTTACTCAGTAGTGCCTGCCACAAGAAGGTGTTTCCCAGGACTGGTTAATGTGTGCATGCAGTTCCCAAGAATACAGGCTACGATAAAAATATTTATTTTTATTTATTTTTAAGCTACAGAGGCACCTCAAATAATACACTTTACTGACAGCCTCAACTTGTGGCAATCAGCATAGCTTAAACCACTGTAAATAATCTCAAAGGAGAGCAATAACGTACAGTCATCCCCAAAACAGCAAACAGGGGTCAGGGGGCAAAGAGTTTACCAACGTTAAGCACAGACATCTCAAGAAGAGCAGCTTCCAGCTCCATCCAATATATGGCATGTTCACATATGACCTGTAACCCACTCCTGAATCCCAGGGCTGGGATTCTGATCTCACTAAATCTGGGAATTATTTGGGATTTGGCCAGTATGGTCCAGAGCAGAGTTGGATAGTAAATGCATACCTACCCTTCAGAGCAAGATTAGCCTAAAGAATTATTAGTTCTAAAACACCAGAAGAAAATAGAAGTGTATGACAGCTATGCTGTGAAAGAACAGTACTTTTCAAGGGATGCCAAAGCCAGACAGATTTACAGTTACTGAAAAACAAAAAAAACCTCACCACCCCCTACCCTAAACCTACAGCAGAAACCTTTTTCTTTGTGCTGGAGCTATCCAATACTCGGACCCAAATTTTGGCCCCGCTGAGACTATTCTTTTATCCACGCAAGCTTTCATTCAGTCTCCCTGCAAATTGGCGTTATAATAAAGTACCATCACACTCCACTTGCCCGTGTTTTAGGCTACAAAAAGGGAGGATGCAAAAAAGGAGCTGTTGCAAGAATAACTGTGCATCTACCATTTTGTAACTTCTGAGCAAAGAAATCGAACATACTAACTTGGGGTTTGTGTATTTTTGTGGGGTGGGGGATAATTTCTCATTTCCGTCAACGTTACCCAAACACATTTATTAACGGAACCCGGACAGACGAGCTCTGGCTGGTTGTACTGTGGTAGCTGAAGGTCTCCCTCATCCCAGGTGTCCACCGTCCATTCCTTCCTCTGCAGTAAAACTCACCTCCTGAAGCCCACCTACACGCATGCTTTGCCTGCTCCACATCGGCGCGGCATCTGAGCTCCAGCTGCCTCTGTCCACAGCTGTGTGATAATAAAAACTGGAGCACTGCGGGGCAGGCACTCCTTCCCCTCTTCCCAGCTGCCACCAGGAAAGTGATTCCAGCAGCACAGCAACATCCCTCAGGGCTCATCTGCAAGCATTCAGAGAGGTGCCTGCCTGTCCCTGCGTATTTCAGTTTGCTTGTGCATCGTAAGTGAATTAAAAAGGCAATCACAAATGCTAGCTTGGTTAGTCGCTTTGCCAATGAGTTGAGCGCAGGAATTTAGTCAGGAGTCCAAAGGTCTTTATCCTGCAGCCCTGAACCATCCATCACAGCTGAGCACCAGCAGCTCAACACATCAGTAACTGCTCCTTGCAAGTTGAATACAGTTGGACTCGATGATCTTAAAGGTCTTTTCCAACGAAATGATTCTATGATGCACATTAATTTTCCTACCAAAACAGAGGATACTGGCCACATGATCCATCTTCATGCAATTAATCAGAAGGTGTTTTGAATTTAAATAAAACTACGGCAGAAATTCCCTTGTGTCATTCAAATCTCACCAGAAAAGCAAATTCTGGTTTGCTGCAGGCAAAGGATACAAATAGCCCTGAAGAACCATAACAAGCAAGCAAAGAAAAGGCTGGCCAAAAAGGCCAATGCATTCCTTTACACACTTGGACCAGACTAAAAGAATTGGAGGGCCACAGTTATGCCAGACTTGCTTTTCTATTGTCTTTTCAATCACCTTTCCTCACAGAAAAATAACCTTATGCTAGCAGGGTTGTTTGGTTTTTTTTTTTATTTCAACCTGTAATACAGCTACCACAGTTCTTCATCTATAAGACGTCTAATCATTTGTTCCCCTTCTGAATCCTGAGAGCAAGTAGACCTTGACAGAGATCTATTAACACCCACATGATTCATGGCACCAGTCAGAAAGCAGAGCGAAACCATCATCAAAAAGATAAAGGAGAGAAGCCAAGGGGACAGTTCCCCTAAATAAAGGGATTTATCTCGGAGGTGCTTTATTAATACAATATGTAACGCAGTACACCATACTGGAAAACCACTTGCATGCTGGGCAGTCCCACAGCAGTGAACAAAAAAGGCAAAAAAGAGAAGTAAACTCCATAACTTGGGGGAAAAATCGATTTCTAAGACTCATTGCCGGCCAGTATAAACGATGCTGTTCCACAGCCGTTGTTTTACTGTTGTTTTTTGTTTGTAACTGAAGACTTGTGTTAGCACTTTTTTTCAGAAAAACCCATGAAGCATCCAGTCGAACACGGAGAGAACGAGCTTTTCTATGCACAGGGACGCCTGGTGCTTTGAAGCAGGCTGCACAGAAACAAGCATCCCAGGGCATGCACGGCAACCAGCACCGGCCCTCGCCCCCTCGACCAGGGAGGGCTTCCCTGTGGGTGCACTTGGAAAGCAGGGGGAAAGAGGGTACCAGAGGGAAGGACTGAGCAGCCGGGCCTTTGCATCCCGCAGCCGGGCTCTGGGAGCCTGCTGCCCTCCTCAGCTCTGCTTCTCACTGCAAACCCAAACAGCACTGACAGCAGCAGGCCGCTATTTTTAATTACACAGCTGGGATCATCTGTTCTCTGAAGAACTCTTTAATTGCTCTTTGCTTGACAACCCCATCCCCCTCTCACAGTAACCAGGTCTTGCACATCTTGCCACGACAGCCCTGAGGTCCCTGAAACATGAGCACATCATTTTTGGAGTCTTTTATTCTAGTTTTTTTCCAGCATCAAGAAAGTCTAGACATATAAGCGCTGAACAAGTCATCAGAGACACCCAAAAAAAATCAGAGCATCGAATATGCACACCTTCCACCCAAAAGTCTGTGTTACTTTAATACTATTCTGCATTCGTATGGCGAGGAGGGGCAGCGAAGCCATGCAAGCACCAGCACAACCTGCACCCTGTGCTTCAGCTGCGGAGCACCCAGCTCTTGCCGGGCCACGCGCCCGGTGCTGCCAGAGCCCTGTCTTTGCTTACCACATCGCACCCCACGGTTTGCAGGGAGTGTGAGGAAAGGGCTGAAGGAGGGACCTCTGCCACCCCTACCTGGGGTTTCCAGGCACTGACAGAAACAGAAGCCAGCTCACCTATTTCTGTCTACTCGCAGGAAAAGATAAGGGGCACGCTACATCTGAGAAAGCACAGAAACACTTTAAATACTAATACTTTGGCCTTAGCACGCTCTGTATGAAAACCAAAAGTGCAGACACCTCCACAGGGAAAGGTACTTCAAAGGGGATCCCTCATGGACAACGCCAGAAGCGGGAGGCTGCCCATCCCGGAGGGTAACCCTGCATCAGGGAGGCAACAGGGTGGGCATCATTCAACCCCGCATCCTCACACTGACAGCCACTCGGCCTGGACTTCCACGGCAGGTCACGAAACTCACCACCTCCCCAACACCTCCGCCTCCTGCCGTGAATGGCCGCTCCTCCAAAGCCTGCAAAATGGCGGTCACAACTGCCGAGCTAATTCTCCGTGAGAGGTAGCATTGGTAAAGCACTTAAAAGGAAAATGAAGTGCTGAGGAGGAAGAAAATAAATATTTGGCAAACACCACTTCAGTTTATAGCAGAGTAGGTTTATAAACCCTGTGAAATTAAATTTTTTTGTTTGTTTTTTTTTCCCCCCGATTAAAACACCCACTCACACACTCATGGAACAATTCATGAATATCATTCTTCCCTTTCCCTCTGCCCCCAGTCCTTTTCCACTAGCTCTGGAGGTAGTAAATTAAATATATGAAGAAAGTTTCCACTGTAAGTTTCAGTTTCTGACTTCATTTAAAATTTCATCATGCTCCAGCTATTTCAAACATCCCCAGCCAGTCCAGAGCTGCAAATGAGACCCGTCCATAACGGGAGAATTAAGCGCTTAAAATTAAGTACCTCTCACTTAGGTCAATGAAAATAAAAAGTCCAAACACAAAATGTTTGGCATGTTCTTTCTCACTCTGCGCTTCTATAGCTTCTTGCTTTCAACGAACCTGAGGGAGAGGTGATGCTTACTAGCGTCCTCTGTCCTAACATCAATTATTCTCAAACCATCTCCTGTTACGCACCCGCTCCAGTGCAAGTGCTTTCCTCCGGTATATGAAGACTGTGAAGCTATTTAGCTACCCTCTGGTCCACCCTTCTGTCTGTTACGTTAGCGGGGACATGAGGACAACCCGACAGTCCCAACTTTGATCTCCCTCACTACCTAGAAGAGCTGCCAAGTCTCCTTCAAAAGAAGGTGGCTGCACACGAGCCGTGGGGCAGAATATTCCTACTTGGAAAAAATCACTTACAGCTGCACCTTCAGGGGACACAGGGTTTCACAGCCACACCAAAATAAAAGCTTGCACCTCTATCATGCAAGAACCCCGGGAATATATAGAGTCTATATCAACAAGCACATGTGTTCACCACGTATTGGGTCAGAAGGGAAGCATAAAGGCATCTTGCCCCACTGCTGCAAGCAGAAAGCAGTGCAGGTTTACACAACCCTATTTTCATCAACCTACCGCAAGAATATTAACACATAAATACCAAGACCAAACATACTAATGAGTACAAAAGCCGTGTAATCATTTTCCCAGATTAAATCCATCTGTCCAACAGAATCCATCTGTCCAAGGAGCTTATTAAGGCTGGAATAAGTCTTTTATTAGTCAGGTTACTAGGATCCAAGCCTTATCTCTGTCACCTTCGAGTCCTCCCAGGCGCGTCAGCCAGCCGGCGTGCCGAGCTGGCCGCCCCCCGTGCAGCGAGGCTTTGCCATGGCTCCTGCTGCACCGTGTCCCCAGCTCCACACAGGAAAGCCACGGAAGCAGAGGGTCCCTTTTTCTCGCCCTGCTTAATCGTGTTCTGGCGTTTCATGCTCAAAGGGAAAAAGCGATGCTCTGAATGACTCTTCTCACCCATAAAAAACAGGAAGGACCCTGGTGCAAGCGCCCCAACCTCGGCAGAGCCCGAGCTTTCAGCCGCGGCACAATCCCACCTCTGTGCCAACGCTAGCTATGAAGGGAGTCACTCAAACCCAAACCCGGGCTGAAAGAAGGCGAGTAATGTCTTCATAAGCCCGCGAGGGCACGGTCCCAGTGGCCAGCCTTGCCTTGCCAAAGAGCAGCAAAGCGGGAGGCGAACAGTGCCTCGTCAGTCTCCCCGGCCGCTATTCAGAAGCTGGCAGGCGACTGGAAAGCCAAGAGACTGCTAAAGTTCAGCTTTGTTCAGTGCTTGGCACGGCCAGGAGTGGCGGCCCAGGGAGGCCGGCACCAGGAACATTTATAGGAGAAGGGTCTCCCAAAAATGGAAAGGAGGGGAGGAGCGGCTAAACAGAGACATATTCCCACCACAGATGCCAGAAAAGAAAGGAAATGACCAGACAGATCTAAAAAAAAAAAAAAAAAAAAAATTGCTCAAAGCAATTTAAGCGAGGCTACACCAGGCAAGAAAAAAAGGGCATAGATCATTTTAATTTGGAAGGCAAATTGCAGCAAGAGCATCTACTAGGTTGCAGGGTTTTGGTTTTATTTTTATTTTTAGCTTGTTTACATAAAAGACATCCATCAACAATATGTTACAATTATAATATAAGGCACAACTCCTGCTCCTTTGCACAGATACGCTGGGGTTTTATTTACTCTTCCCAAACCCTACAGGAACTTTTTCCTGTGTTTTATAAACTCTCTATAAAATAAAGAAATATATGTTTACAGGCTGACAAACTACAAACTGATATACTGCAGCAGACAAGAAGCAGAGATAGGAAGAATTAAGTCAAAACACCCCAAAGCACTGGCATATCCACGTTTACTGCTCATTATCTCTGCCACAGGAGGCCAAAGCACGCTTCAGAAACCCACTGCCGCATCAGCCAGGACACCGAGCAGAAGCCACCGTTGTAGTTTCTGTGCTTTCAAGACAAACTACATCAACACCACCACACGCTCTGTTGAAAAGAGGAGGATGATATAATTGCTTCGATTTTAAGCACTGCACAAACAGGGATGGGCAAGATGAGCAACACAAATCCCCCATCCCCAGTGGCGGCGCCTCTAAGCCATTACAACGGTGGATCATTAAGACAGTGGTGGACCATTAAGACAGCGTAGATGGGGCCTACTACGGGGAGGATCCCTAACACACCGCCAAGCCCTGAGCCCAGCCTATGTTTTCTATAGTTCAGTGAGTGTTTGTGCGCATCCTTAAAACAAGATCTCTACATCAAGACAGCCCTGGAGTTACTCTTCTACCCGAAAATTGCTCATCCTCCTTTGCATTTGGAAACACTGGATGAAATGGACTGCATCCAGCATAACCACACGGGCATGAATTGTATGTGAACGCACGCGTACTGGAGAGAGAAAAGAAGGAAGAGCCCGTATTTCCCTCCTCATCAGGGCTGGGGCAGGCAAGTTGGAAAATTTTTCCGTGAGACTCCACTGTGAACCGGGATGCACATCCGAAGAGCCAGTATGGCGTAACGCTGTACCTGACCCATTTCACCCATTTGACTGGGCTTATTTTAGCACAGTGAGATGAGCTGAAAAAGAGTTGTTCATTTTCACACATGTATGTACCCATGCCTTCTCACCCTCCTAATTAAGAGGAAGAAATGCAAAATTTCATTCTATCACTTAAGTCACCAGAACCACCTCTTTCTACAAAATCTAGACTGAAAAAAACAGTAAGACACAACCAAAATTTCATATGCTAGACCATATCTAAAACCAAAACGACCCGAGAGCTCTACATTTTGTACCAGATCATGCAATTTTCCTTCTCACGTTTCCTACCTCCCGAGAGGAAATAAACAGAGATAATAGGCAGTGAGATGTGATGAGGGAAATAACCATCAGAGAGCACAACCTATAAAAAAATTAATTTGTTTCCATAATTTCCACAACACTAATCGACCCCAATATCTCAGGAATCAGGAAGAGAATTACTGCCTCTACTTGTTCAAGAATTTTTTTGATGGGTTCCCTAACTGTTGACGATTTAACATATTTAATAGTACACCTACAAAACATACAGTTTCATGTATAAATAGCTCCTCATCTTCTAAGCAAGGGGAAGCACATTCCTCCAAATCACAATGCTCTTCTAGCTTGTGGTTACGCTCATTAGGCTGAGTCAAACCCACCTTATGCTTTGGAGGACATGCCCCTTTCTGCATCTGGTCCAGAAGCATTTTACACTTGCACGTGACACACCTTCAGGCCTCCCCCTGAAGTCATTCCCTCCTTCCCCCTAAATTTATATGTACAGAGAGTCTTCACCAGGATGACAAAGCCCCAGTAACATTTATTCTGCACTGAAGAGAGAAAAGGGAGGGAGAAGGAATAAGGAGGGAGAAGGAATAAGGAGAGAGAAGGAATAAGGAGGAAAGAAAAAAACAGAATTTAAGCCAGACCTCTGAACAAGGACTTTTTATCCTAGACTTACTAAGGGCTTGTCTACATGGGAAAGTCAGGGTGAAGGAAGCGACAGTGTGAATTTGCAGCACACTTTCTTTCAGTGGACTAAATTAACCTGCACAACAGGCGCTCTTAGTGCACACTCAGCATCCACAGGGGGAGTTAGTGCAGAGCAGCTAGCGTGCTGTAAATTCACACCCTAGCTTACTGCGCACTAACTTCCCCATGTAGACAAGCACTAAGCTGCTGAAGCCTTCACTTGCCTAAACGCATCCATTTGTTTTTTCCTCTCAGTGGACTAGTTCTGGAAAACTCGGGCCACCACTATACTAAGGGAGAAAAAATTAGCAGGCTAAAAGGACAAACGCTTTTTCTTCTCGTACAGCAAATTGCAACCACGCACAAAAGCGCTTTAAGCGGCACACAGGCCGATGCAATTCATCTTCCCCGGGTCTAATTAGAGCCCCAAAACCCATGCAGATGAAAGTCACTAGCACAAATGGCACCAGTAAGATCTCACAGGCCAACAACTGGCTTTCAACTTCTCCCAGGTTCTGCCTGTCACACCAATACCTGAGAGCAGTAGGAAGACGGATTGCACTCCATCAGTGTTGAAGTGAGGCCCAACCTCCCAGTGCCAGCAGGCTGAGCTGCCGGTGCCTGAGAAAAGGTCTACGCCACGGACGCAGCTCAGAACCTGTTGCTTCTCTCTCAATGAGGGCTTTTCCCCCCGCTGGCTGACTAAAGGCAAATTTGTCAGTCTTTCCTTCTTAACGCCTGCCTCTAGCACTCTGTCATGTAAGCCTCCCCTTGCCCCTCCTCAAAGGGAGCATCATGTTCTACATCGGTAAGATACCGATGCGGCTCTGGCCAGGCCCTGACACCCTGATGTCACTGTTTCAGAAGCTGTCTGTACCGACCTGGGACTCTCCTGCCTCAGACCCACCCTGTTTTAAGCCCTGTTGCCTGGTGATCCACGCAAACTCTCTGCGCCTCGGCCACAGTCCCACTGGGGGACACGCAGGCACTCCACAGAAGCGACAGATTAACCAGGCATCGTTCTCCAGGAAAGCAAAGCAGCTTAGCAAGCCCCAGCTCCATCCTCTTGTCTGTCATTGTTTCCAACCACGGATTTGGCTAAAGCGATCAGACTTCAGACTCCTGAACCGTTCCGAGCGCTTGTTTACCCGAAAGACCATTACAAGGTTAATATTGCACTGGAAGGAACAGAGAACCTCCCTGAATCACAACTCTACTTGACACTTACTTTTTGTGCCTTACTTCCGCCTCGATAGTGAAAAGAATAAGCAAAAAAGACAAGGTGTGAGTTTAAGGAGCTACCATTTGAAGGTGTATATGCCTCAGGTGATCTGTACTCTGAACAGAAAGTAACTAGTGCCCTCTCTGGCCTCCCACACTATCAAGAAGCACATTTGTCATTTACTATTGCCAAAGCAGAGCTATAGCAGAGACCATAAAAGCTACAGGATAGATGTAGCCCTACACAGAGTTTTCTTCATCTTAAGGACCACCGCCAAGGTCTCATTCCCATCAGGGCACCACCTCCAGGTAGGACGCCACTGGGCAAAGGGCACCGGTGAGGAGCTGGAAGTACCATTGGTGAGGGTTGGTTACATTTCCACCTCTTAAACCTTAAAAAAATTGAAACTTCCTTTCAAACAAACAAACACAAACAAGGAAGCCGATCTGTTGACTTCAAGTTTACATCTTCATTGAAAGTTCAGTGATTTTTAAGGCATGAACCGTAAAGGCAGGAAAACTAATTCCTCCGGAAAAGCTTAAAAAAAAAAAAAAAAAAAAAAAGGCAAGTGATAAACCCCATGTTTTTCACACAGCTCTGCTGTCTTTTCCCTGCAATACCCTTAGCTCTAAATGACCTGCAAATTAACCAAAACATGAAATCTGACTCCACGCCTCTGCTCTGCAGAATACAATCAGCCTGCCAGAAAGTTCAAGGATGACAAAGAGGTTTCAAGGAAAGTTGTTTAAATATATTACTGCCTGTCAGCATTAGATTTTCTACAAATACTGCACCAAACACAGCAGTCCCTTTTAAATGGGGCAGGAAAGGGTGCCCAATAAGGAGAAAAACTCTGAGGAAAAGCAAGAGTATTTTGAAGCAGCCAGGGAAAACAAGGATGGCAAAGTGGCTTCCAGGCAGTTTTCAGCTCTTCTACCTCAAGCCATAATCAAGCTAATCAGGTCAAAACCAGATCTGGTCATTGCATGCATCACAAGACTGTCAGAGAACTCTCAGTGCAGAAACTGGTATCAACAATTGCTCTTCTATGGTCTTCTCTGGAGCTAACAAAATCATGATGGTCTGCAATAGTACTAGCAGGCACACTACCGCTGGAACTACCTCGAAAACAAGTGAAAACATACTACAGATGGCTACCAATCTCACCTTGGCTTTAGAAATATAAAAGCACAGCAAATAGGAGAACAATAATCTCAGCATTTTGACCCAATGCCAAATGCTTCTGGTCTCCTTTAGTCTTTAAAGCAAAACGCCAGCAGAAATTTTGCAATACTAGTTGGAGAGTTTTGGGTGGCGCTGTCAGACCTCTATCAGTAGCAGCCCTTTCCCATTGGCACACCTCTCCCAGGACACCTAGGAGACACCGCATCTCACCAGTACGGACATCCTCACCTCCTGCAAGCTGCATTTTGGGAAACTAGCACCACCCTTTGCAGAAACCACTTCTTTGCAAGAGCCCACCACACAATTCCCTATTTGGTCTCAGGCAAACAAACCTGGCCCAGTCCAAATTCAGCATTTCACTCCTTACTTTCTCAGGTGGTCCTAAGGATGGGGGGAATGGTCTAAGACAAGGGCTTACACTTTTTCAACAATACAGAGAAAGAAAGGAGAGGAAGGCTGAACCACACCTAAGATCATGCAAGAACAAAACTACCAACCAGGTTGCCTTGAATCTCACTTTTTTTCCCATCTTGAAGTTTCCAGGAGCAGATGCACACACACAGAACTAAAAGTAGATATTTTGGGCTTTCTTTCCTTTCCCACCATTAGAAGTCCTGCTCTGGGAAGTAGGGTTCCCATGGTTCACCGTTATGCAGAGCTACAAGCCAGTCCCTCCATCCATCAGTGAAGAAGAAGGTGTTCTGGCAAATACACCAGGTCACCAAAACAAGTCTTCCACTTATTTCCACAGCTAAGAAGGAAGGTAGGAGCTCTAACACGAAGCGAGCCTTCCAACTTTTCTTTAGCAGCCTACAGAACCCCTGAAATTTGATTTCAAATCAAGGCCTCCCAAGAAAGCAAAGGCTGGGGCATGGGTTTGAGCTACCGAGTGGGGTAGCAAACATCCCATTCGTTGTGAGGATATGCAAAAACATAAAAGGAAAAAATGTATCTGGAATTCAGGAGGAAGAAAGGAACATAAGCAATAATAAGAGTGCAGGAGTTTCACTTCTGGTTTGTTTTCTGGTTTTAACTTTCAATTTAAAATGCCTCCTATGAAAGGCTTTCAGATTATACAGGCTAGTATTGTGAAGGCTACAATACAGACCCTTAAAACGCAAACAAGAGAAGGATTTTGTTTATGCTGACAGAGCAAATTGAGCAGACCAAAACCTATCTTCAAATATTTATTTTCACATTGTGAATGTCAACATTCTTTTCTGTCTTCACGACAAGTGGGTAAGGTACAGTTACTGCACAAACCAAGGTCAAACACATCCCTCCAAGGTTTCATTTGGCTAGATACCACTGGAGGACTTATTTGTGCAAGTTCGGAGATATATAATCAAGCAGGAGACTGCAGAGATTCCTGAGAATTTGGGGGGAGAGAAGGGTGTATTTATTAGTGTTTTAAATTATAAACGGGTGAAAGATTAATTGTTAAAACAATAAGGGGGCCAGAGCCCAGAGGAGGCCCACAAGTGCCTGTACAGCAGGGTTCCCCCCTAAAGCACAGCCACACACACACACATGCCCTGACCTCCCAGCCTAAGGAGGGAGGGGAGGCTTGTGTAATGAAAGGTCAAAATAAATATCCGAGGCATTTAAGCTGTATTTTTTCTACACTTAGATTTCTTTTGTGGCAGCGGGGCTGTAAAACAAGACCTTTCTGGCTCGAGCCCACCATTCTTCAGGAGGCTTTCAAGGAGCATAATTTCAGAAAGGGGTTTGCAGTCAACCCTCTGCAAGGCAAATAAATAGCCATTGAAAGTACATGCACATGTTTGTACTTTTCCGTGGGGTGGGGGGTCAGGTCAATCGAATGATTTTTCAGCAGAGATGCGTGTGTGTCTTCCCACCATGGGGATTTCTGCACACCGAAGGATCCCAACAGCTAAACTGCAAGTGCTGCCAGAATGCAAAGAAGTCAAGTGTGACAGCTGGACCACGGCTACACTGCCTGGAAGCACGGGAGCAACCTACCAGCATCCTAATGGCTGCAATTAACTTACCCTAGCACTGATTTTTTTTTTTTTTTTAAATGCCCCCTAAAAGAAAAAGGCATAGAGATACCTAGCACTTGCTCGTGTGTAAAATCTTTCCATCATAAAATGAAAGAATTTGGTTCCTGGAGGAGTTCATCATTAAAAGCCACATTCAGTATCAGACTCTTTTAGCAATGCCTGCAATTAGACACTTTTGTTGATAACTTGAGCTTAAGCAGAAGTATAAACAGGCAGAGGTGTAAAACACAAAGACATAAAATTGCCCATCGGGGATTTTTTTTGTAGTTGTTTTACGTAAGTCAGTCCACAGAGTGTGCAGGTCCCATATGTCCCAACTGCCCCCACACATACGCACTGATTACACTTTGAGGTGTACCATTCTGAGATACCTCTAATTACAGATTAGCCCAGGATTCAGCAACCCAAAACATTTCTTTAAAAAATGTTATCTCTTCCAATGTTTCATTGGGGAGAGTTATTAACAAACACAGCAAAGCAACCCTCTAGCCATTCATTTTAGCCAACGCTCGTTTCAACCAGCTATGCGTCAGACCTTTTCACCTTTAGCTGATCCTACTGCGAAACCTTCCCTGTACTACCTCTGCGAGAGCCCCCAGTCCCTTTTCCACTACTCTTTCTTCTTCACCAAAGTCTAAAGAGGGCTACTCCAGAAAACAAAAACTATGTTTACATTTCCACTGCTTGTCCAGCATATAATTCATTTTTGGGGTAGCTTTAGGGCATTTATTAGTGCCAATACACGCAAGCATCGCAGCTACCATCTCCAGCTGCCGGGTGGCTAAGCAGGCGAGGCGCAGGGGAGAAGCGGCTGGGATGCTCGTCTGGTAACCAGAAACTCCAAGCAGGTGTTTTGTCTTCAGCTCTCCTCCTGAGTCACCCATCTGAGACTCGCAGCACAGGGTCATCGCCCCGAGCAAGTCAAGAGTGATGTGTAAAGGAAAAAGGGAACATTTCAAGACTTTTTTGTTGTTGTTGTTGGGGTTTTTTTCTGGTGTGTGCATGTGCGTTAATCATCTTATTTACGAGGGGTAGTCACTCCACCTACAGACAAGATCAGCGCTGGCTTTTCTCCTACTATTGCTATCAAGCACATCTTTCAACAGTATTCGCTGATCCACCGTATGAAACAGCAATTAATAAGTCAGACAGGGGAGCGTAGCACTAACCAAATCCAGATCTGCGCAACTGGGAGTGGAAACTGCACAGGAACCTGCACAAAAGTTTGTCTGTACGAGAGGCATAGTGCAACACCTGGGCGCGAATCAAGACACGCTGCGACAGAAACTCATACAAGAAAACACATTCAGGGATGACACAGCACAGGAGAAACCCAGCTCACGTGGTGACACTTCTGATCATTTTTCTTTTGCTTGTATCGCCACGACGTCACCGCCTACAGTTACTGCGTTGTGAAACAATCCCCTCTCGAAGGTGTTTCTGAGCGATGCCAAGGATGCCTTAAGCTAAGTACAACAGATCAGAAACCTTGACTTTAAAGAAAACACGAAGGCTGTGTTTCTAGGAACGTAAATGAGACACCTGCGCATCCAGAAAAATGGGAACAGTACAAAAACATGAAAAAAAGTATGAAGCTCCCCTAGAGGACTTTTTTTAATGAATATGCAATGCAACACGCAGTGAAATAGTAACCATTTGGTGAAAAAAAAGTCACGGTTAGCTGTAAGATTTCTATTCAGAGCACTCTATGGCCACCTTTACAAGGCAAGCGCTGAGTACCATACACAATCTAAAACTCAACAAGCAGAGTCAGGCCACGCTACAAAGCCCTATTCGGTCCAAACAGATGCCATACTGATCCAGCCAAGAAACAAAGGCATCTGAGATCGCAGCCTGAGGCTCCAGGCAGTGCCGAGCCTGCAGCGCTCGTCCTCCTCTCAGCGAGCCGTGCAAGACCTCCCAGGGACCACCCTGGAGGGCTGCCACCAGTCAGGCGCTTTCGCAGGGAATCAGACGGCAAAATAGGCACGTCTTCACGTACCGACGGGATTTGGGCTGTAGGGCAGTTGTTATTTTTCACTGGGTGAGCCATCTGACACTGGGTGAGAAGCCTCATGCTTCAACCTGCATGTAAGGTTAAAAGCTAAGTTAAACTGCACAGTATTTATGAAACATTGCAGGGAAGAAAATCAATATAGCATCACATTTAGAGCCATTGTTCATGGCCTCGTACACAAAACCTTTACCACTGCCAGGCTGGGCAACTGTGCTGGTAGGCTCCAGTTCTGCCTTGTATTCTCCAAAGCACTACATAGTCAAACTTAGTCCTACAAAAACAAATTATGATTTTTTGATATTCTCATACCCAGATGGTACACAAGTACCCTCACGTCCTGTGTAACAATTATACAATCCCTTTCATAGAAAATCCAGTATTTGGCATTTGGCTATACATCATCTTTTCAAAGTTCACAGTAAAAAGAGAAAAACAGTAAGATAATTTGCAAGGTTTTTCCAATACCATCAAAAACCACAGCCCACATCTTTTTCTGAAACCCTGGGGGCTCAGCTGTTTAGACCTTAATCACAAAAAGGTACGTAGCTCTCGGATGGGGAAAAGGAAAAGACAAAACTGTATCTGTAACTCTCCTGTTTTGCTTTAACCTCCAGCGAGATGATTACTCATCTCCGCAGCAGGAATCCAGAATATGTCTTTTCCTGCATACACTTGTCCTCCTCTTGCCTTCGGTCCCACCCACCCGAGGCTGGCTCAGCTGCGCACCTGAGGGATGTTTGGCTCGCAAAGGGAAAAAACAGTAAACAGAAGGAGAGAGAGCATCCCTGGTTCAAACAAATAAAAGGGCTGCACAGCCAAAATACAATCTCAGGGAAAAACCTAGCAAGAAAGTTGCACACCCTTACTACAGCCTGAGGGTAAAACTAAATGATATACCAGTTTTCTGATGTGGGGTTTGCATCTTGATTTAATCTCCCATCAAGAAACAACAACAATAACAAAAAAAAAAGGTGAATTCGGTATTGTACTGGCCGGTACATCCGCTACCCCACAGACACAGGGACTGGGAGGAGGAGGGAAGAGAAGGGGCACAGGTTTTCCTACCACTCTTTGGGGCAGGGGCTAGAGAAGGTATCAACTAAATAGGATTTTGGTTTCGCCTCACTCTGACAGGGCCCACGCAACATTTCTTCAGGAGCAGTAGCATACAATTGAAACTTTTCAAGACAAAGCTGAAAGCGTCTGTGAGCACAGCCCCGTGAGCCGGCTCGAGGGAGACGAGATGGCTGCGGGGTGTTCCTGATCAGCAATATTAAGAACCATTTATTCAGGCTGAGCTGTACTCTGGGGAAAGAGGCCTAGATGTTTATCTTCACGGCGTAGGTGAGACTTGAGGAACCTCCCTTCGACACTCCAGCCTGACATTTTTAATCCAGGTTTTCTATATTTGCAAGCACTCTGACTCCAAAGCTAACAATTCCAGCCGACCCAGAGCCCCAGCAAGGGCAATGGGGACCTCATCCGCACGAGCAGCGTTTTGCCAGGGCAGCCAGCCCGACATGCTGCACCCCCAACATGCTCTTAGAAGCAGGCAAAACCCTTCTTCAGATGGGTGCATGGCATCATGGCTGGTCCTGGGCAAGGCAAGCCATGCAAGCAGCACCACGTTGCAGAGGCTGTGCCAGCATGTCCGTACCTTTCCCCACGCAGGAAAAAAGCCTGCTGCCTCCCCACCCCAAAATGGCGGCGAGAAGCTGGTGGCCGGCTGGCCGCGTTTCTCTTTCATTAGCCTGAGCTCAGACTCCCTGCCAGCTTTCCGCTGGCTGCGGGAAGAGAGGGATACCCAAACCGGCACAAAGTCCCACCAGTGGGAAGATAACCTGTTTTAAAAAAAAAATATATAAACAGATTTGAACCACCAGAGTGAGTCTGCATTGCGAGGATTCAGCACTTCTGATCCGGTATTAAAAGGCCCTAAAACCATCTTTCACAAACTGTCAATCTCCAGCCACAGTTTCCCAAGCGCTTGTTTCAACAGCGGGGCCAAGCCCAGCATCCCTCCTTCCTCCTGTCCTCCCCGCCGCTCCGGCGCTTCTGCACAGGGACTGCAATTCAGCTTGCTGCCAGGGCTGCACCAGCCAGGCTGAGGGGATGGTGGAGGGGAAGGGCCGAGCTCTTCCAGCCGACACTTCTGCTGAAAGAAATGCCTGAGAAACAGCCGCGTTTAAATTCGGGGGTTTCAATTTTGAGACTCCCCTCCAAAGAAGAGCGTAAGACTGGCAGTGTCTCCAGTGTCTCCTTACTTTGTGACTTGAATCCTGCAAGGGTAAAACCCTAGAAGAAAAAACTAAATGTGAACCCAAGTGAAGCTGACCTCACTGTACAATAAATCCCTCAGAAAGTGAATTATTCCCCGGACCACGCCCCTTTCCTCAGCTTGCCTAGACTGTAATTATTTGCAAGGTAAGTGCCAGCTTTGCTCCACAGACGCACCTAGCATGTTACGGGGGCTGTGTCGCTCACTACTCCCAGCCTGCACAAAAATGAGGCAATAGAGTGCTGCTTCGTATGAACGCGTTAATAATTTCCTCCTTACTAGATCATGTTCTTAGTGTTCCTTTTTTTTTTTTTTTTTCTTTTTGGTAAATGTTTGAAAACTTCTGCTGTTTTCAAGGAGGGGAAAGCCGGAACAACTGGAATACAAAGATGGCGAGAGGGCAGGAAGCTGTGGACGGGCACGTAGGCTCTTGAATGCAGTAGCTGATCACAGCAGAGGGCACGCTGTTTGTGAAATAACCGTGCCATCTATTATTATAAGTATACTCGGAATTTATAATGTTGAAAACCCCACACAGATAAACAAACAATCTCATCATGAGGAGACGCAGACACCCAGCCCTCCCAGCCAAATCAGAGGGAGCAGATTTGCATATCTAAGAAACAGCTGAGTACTCGAGAGCCAGTTCGGTACCCTATTTCTGAAAGCCACTTGGCTGAACCACCACCTCCCAAGCACAGCTCCCCTCCAAACTCACCAACCAGCTGTGGACTTGGTTCGGGAATTACTGGGGGTAGACCAAAGTCACCCTCCTCAGCCTCTTCACAAAGCCATCTGAGCTGGGGAAATTATGGGGATGGAGGGAGGGAACACGTCTGTCCTGATTTAGGGCATCTGACTGCTAGCTTCAGCTAGTCACCTTTTGATCAGGGTCTAAGACAGGCCAGATGAATCACCTGGAAGCACCTAGTCCTCTCTCAACCATAGATGCAACCAAGTCTGAGTAAATAGGTAAGCCTTAGACATTAATTGCAGGTGTCCGAAATTCAAAAGTGAGGAGGCTCTGTGCATAAGGTGCCAAAATTACACCACCATATTTAGCAAAATAAAAATGGAAAGCTGTCAAAGAAAGAAAGGGAAGGGGAAATAATTCATTGGCTCTTCATGGAATGAAAAGGCATACAAACACACCAGGCAGATATGATTTTTTTTTTTCAACATTCATTATTTTTCTACCTTTCTTTCTGCCCTAAGTGCAAACACATTGGAAAATTGCCAAATTTCACTGTAACTTCCATAAACATTGAACCTCTATATTCAGCTATGTTTCAGTGGGTCAACACTCTATCCATTACCCCCATTAAGGCACAGTGCATATTACAAAAATAGCCACATTTAAATAAGCACAGTTGTGTAACATTATGCAGCAAAGTTCCGATATAACCTGGTTTAGTCTTGCTAGCCTGGATAGAAGAGACAGGTTATAATTACATTGGGAAACCTCTTCTTTAACCCTGACAGAGACCTAAAGAAGATAAGCCTTGTCGACATTTGGGCTTTCTGTTCTGGTTTTCTGTTTTGCTTCTACCGTCAATTTAAGGCAGAAACGTGTATCGCAGCACTTAAGCCAACCCATAATTCATGGCAGCATCCAGAGCTGATTAGTCCTGTTGTATAATCAGGTCTCCTTGATACATCAGGGGACTGCTGTTCATGCAGGAGGAACTTACTGTGCCACTTTCACCATAAGCTGTATTAGACAGGATCCTTTTTTGCCTTTTATCAACCTGATAGAGCCTTGCATAAAGCTACTGACTGATATAGGACATAAAAATGAATACATGTAGACGTATGTCCAAGGGACAGCTGCCACAGCTCCGTACATTGAGGGGAGGGCATCGATTTAGAAGTCCTGATTTTAAAGAAGCTAGCAGCCTGCCAGAGCAGTTAGCATTATCTCTTTAGTATGTTAACATGCATGATTTATATTATTCTGATGTGCAGTACACACACAGTTCTCTCATACACTGAAAAATTCATGGTAACGACACAGAGGAGACCAAGCAACAACACGGCAGTGAGAGCTCTTAGTCAGAAGTTGTATGAAACGCTTGAATAGGAATATTCCACCCATGGCTTTAATTCAACATAATAATTCAACCTCTTTGCATTACGTCCACCTTTCTATTCTTTTTGTCTTCCTTTTGTTGTCTTACCTTTTGTGGAGAGACAAAGTTTGAGTCAAAATGAGCATTTCACATGATTTCACCGTTCAAACCCTGGTGGAGATTTTGCTCAACATTTCCAGCAAAGAGAAGAATAGCTAAAAGCACAGCACAAGCAACAAGGCCATTCCAGCAAACCTTTATTTGCTTTTTGCTACTTTCTAGCCCACATGAATATTTCACTCCCAGATTTAGGAAGAAACAGTTTTGAGCCCAATTTACTGTAATTTTGTAAAAGGAATGCTGAACAGAGATAACTGTTTTCTAAAGATACAGCGAGCAACTGAAGCGTACAGCAACCAAGCATCATCCCGCTGAAAAACCCTACTCCGTGCATTGTAGTACTTTGATACTGCCAGGTGAATGACTTTGGACCTGATCTTATAGGTACACTCACGTGCCAGCAAACCCTTCTCTGTCCCAACCCTCAGCCTTTCTGAACCGAACGTTCAAGCATAAAGGTTCAGCAGCAGCTGAACGTCACTCTGGTTCAGTGCTGGGCTCAGTACAGCAAAACCTGAGAACAGCTGAAATAAAAAGAGTGACAATAACCCGAAACGATGTTTGGTCCTCATTCAGTCCATCTTTCTGACTTAATGATTTGGGGCAAACAATAGCTAACAGAGTTTTCTGCTCCCAACGCATCACTGACAAAGGCTAAGCCAGGGCGAGCAGCAGCCTCCTTAGGAAAAGAGTTACAAAGCCTTCTCCCAGTTTAGTATTTTTAATTTCTGTTTAAGTTGATTAGATTTATGATTTGGGAGCAGGAAGAATCCGAGATGAAAAGGCAAATGCTAGGCTCCAAGTCAGAATTACCCCCAATGGCAGCAGGGCAAGGTAAAGGAGTTAATTTCCAAAGTAGCAATCTCCCTTGGAGCAGGCAGTTTAAAGCCACTGCCTGGCACTTCTGTTTTCTCATCATCAAGGAAAAAAAAAGAAACAAAGCAACACTTCATCACGGGAAAGTAGAGAAACATGATTAACAGTTACCACAGCGTTCCTTGATTTTTCCTCTAGTCTGTGAAAGGAAATGGTTCGTTCTTAGCCGATAGACAAGAGATGGTTTGGACTTACAAACCACTGGGGACATACGGGCCTGATAAAGGAGGGACCTTTCTGTTCCCATCGAGCACAGTGTCTACAGAAGTATTTGACGCCCTGTGTTCCTCAGTCCCTCGCTGGGGGTAAAACTGGTACCTATCAACAGCAACTCCTCCTTTCAGCCTCCCCTCTCACCCCTCGCCGGTGCTGAGGCACTCTTCCTTTCCTGAAAGCACACCGTCAGGAGGGGGCTGAAGTAGGTACTAGCATCCCCCTCTCCCCTCTTCCAGGTGGAAGAACTACCATTAACGAACAACCCTTCATCCTCTCTTTCACCCGAACAGTATTTCGGTATTCTTAGATGTGCAGATTTGGGACTTCTTAGAAAACACCGTATGTGATGACATATCACACAAAGCCGTATGCCTCTCACCATCTCCTTCCCAAACCAATCAAACGTTTATTCATGCAAAGTATTAAAATTTCAGTAAGAAAGCGGGATCGATTCTACCAGACTTTCCTATAGCACAGCGGCTGGAGTAGCCTTCTGGGGGCAGGAGATAAGGGATTACATCCCAGACGAAGAGCTTGCATCCCAATTCCCAGCTAGCCAAGTGTTCTTGCTAATGCACAACCATCAGCATTCCCTCTGTTTTGTGAGTGCTCACGTAGCTGCTTTCAGGGCTGCAGAGTCCTCACACAGAGAGTGATTTTCTGTAGCCCAAAGGTAAGTCTTAAACTCCAGTTACAAGCCTGTTGCACACAACTCTCACCAGCATTTTACTTGCCTGCATACAAGGCTCTCTGGTCAGCAGGCTGGTTTTCTTAAATCCATCTTTAAGGCATCTGCTCCCCCAGAGCCTTGTGGGGGTGTACAATTTGTACACAATTTGTGCTGATGGTTTTACATGCTAGCAAGGCACTGCCCGCAACCTTGCCTGGAGTCTACTTAGGGTAAAACCGAAAAACAGAGCAGATATTATGAACATAACATTAGGAAAAGTGTGGGGGAAGAATTATGAGGGCTCATGCTACCCAACCACCCCTCCCTCAAAAACACACCATGTTTTCTACAGCGTAATTAGTAGAAAACTGTCACCTCCTCTGTCATTAGAGGGACTTTTCTGCTACTGCCAACCCAGGTTGGC
Organism: Balaeniceps rex; assembly: GCA_013401315.1. Classification (NCBI taxonomy): domain Eukaryota; kingdom Metazoa; phylum Chordata; class Aves; order Pelecaniformes; family Balaenicipitidae; genus Balaeniceps; species Balaeniceps rex. Next base: position 69,470 of record VYZW01045831.1, read on the forward strand.
ATGCAGTCAAACAGGGAACCCACTCATGGGACACCAAACCATGTTTCACTCCATTTGCCTTATAACTGGAAATTCCATCTGAACTTCCCAATTTATCAAATCACTGGCTACAGTAAAGTCAATACACACAGAGAGAGGTGGACTCTGATGAGCAAGAAGAACCAACATCCTACTTTCCAGTTCCCCTTTTTCAGTGTATTTTCCAGCCCCACTCCCAGTGACGGTAGCCCTCTTCAGAGTAGAAGAAATCCCCTGGACAAGCAGAAGAAACCTCCAGGCAGCGTGTTTTGCAGCCCAGGCCCAGGAAGTCCGCAGGACTTTGGCAGAAGGGCACGTGGTGCAGGAAGTCCTATAAACTCAGGATCAGAGTCCACAGAGGCCCTGCTGTGACCTTAAAAATGGATTTCATGAGTAATTCAACCTTGACCGGTTGCACACCCATACGTGGGCTTGGCACAGTGTGTTCAAAGCAGTTACCAGATGACTATTATCAAGACGAAATTGGCACCGATAAACTCTGCCTATAAGCAAGGGCAACAACCAGCTTCTACAGGTACAGATATCATTTATCATGGCTCTTATGGATGAAAGTTAAATATGCCAATCACACTTCCAGGCACCAAAGCACAAAGAAAGAGAAGATCTGCAAATACCACCTCAAAAAAAAACAGTTCATGTTGATACATATATCTGCATTAATATAAAGAAAAAACTCTTACTCCTTTGGGCACAAGTCAAACATTGTGCAAAAAGCTGGACATTGCATTTTAAAAGCGTATTAGGCAAGCGTCGCTAAGTTGACAGGGCCTCTGCAGAAGGACGCTGTGCTTGTTAGGGGTATCCCTATGAGGTTGGGTTGACATTGCCTTCTCGGAGGAAAGGAGAGCTTGCTTGAGCAATTTGCTTAATGCTGAATCTATTTTAAGAGCAGTGACCCAGATCTTTGTTTTGTCAGCAGATCACTTGTATAACAGAGATGAATTGACAAGGAGTTAAACCGGCATTGGGCAACACCAAGGTGCTAACGAGCAGAGGCAGAGGCAGGTGATGGAGGAAGATGGCACCACTGGGCTCTCCCACATGAGCTTAAGCTTTCAAACCTGCAGTCAGCCAGAGGATCATTCCTGGCTAACATAAGCCCTGACGCAGATACAGCCTGATCAGCTATGTGACTGAGCCCCTACAACCCATACCCACGCTGGGAGCATCTTCATGATGGTTGTCCATAGTAGCAGAGTCTTCTTAAAACACATGTGATCTCAGACTAAGGAGCATGGGCAAGCCAGAGCCCTTCAGTAGGAGTTTCACCAGTGTTTTGCACACAGCAAACACATCCTCCACCCAATCATACATAACCTCCCTGATGCTTCCTGAGAAATGAGGATCTGCCTGATACCCCTCTTTGCCCGCGGCAGAAGGTTAAGAGGGACATGGCCGAGCCAGTGCCCACAGGTGAGCCACCCGCAAAGCTGCATCCAAGGGGCATGAATCACTCCATCCACAGTCACTGTTGGAAAGAGCTGCAGAGACTGAGGAGACATTTAGCCTTGACGAGTATCATTAGACACTTGTCTGATCTTAAGCATGCTTTTTATTACTGGCGATTAACATGCAGCTGAGCGCTTGGCAAATCCGGAGGGGAGAGACTTCACAGAGGCCCTAAGGCTGAGGGAAAAGGAGGGCTGCTAGCAGGCGGCTGGAGAAGACCAACCTACTCAGGTAGCTTGTATTATGTTTTTTGTCTGGGAAGGTCTTCTGTTTTAGCTGTCTCCAGTATTTCTTAAATACCTACAACCGTATGGAAAACAGACTGAAGAAAGATTAATTTCCCCAAGTATTGAATATTCTGAAGGATGGAGAAGGCAAAACTTAGAGACCAAGAAGATACCATTAGAAGAGGGGAAAAAAATAAAATCACAGAAAACATCTCCAGAAAGGGTCCCTCAAGAGACAAACAGCTGCAGACCTGGTCAAAATAAGGAGAAACAGGGAAAGACTGTCAACTTAACCACCGGCCTGCACCCCTAGCCAGGTGAAAGTATTTTTAGCAGCCCTGCTTTGCGTGGGAACACGTTGATTCCTCACAGCAAAATATTGCAATTGCTCACATGGGATCAGTGCGTTTCCCTTAAAAATTTGTGTTCTTGCTAGGAAAGATACCCGCACTGTGAATAAGCAAACGAAGTTCTCTCTGGGGTGGAATTTTTTTTTTTTTTTTCCTCCTCTGCAGTCCAGAGTCTGCCAGCCCAAAGCATGTGAGTGATAAAGCAGCAGCAAGAATAGATTGTCTGAAACAGCTACAAGCAACTGCTTGTGACTGGGGTTTTTTTCCTCCCCTTGACCTCCCTCTCCATTCAGTGTTTTGGGAACACCACTGCACTGCCTGACATAAATCACACAGGGAGATAATGCGGGTGCATCTGCTCAGCAGAAATCGCCTGTGCCTGTGGCTCCCCAGCAAGACAAGTTTATCCAAACGCTGGAAATGCAAAGCAAGGAGCGGGTGAAAGGTCCAACCTTTGCTCAGCCAGGAGCTGGTGGGGAGAAAGCAAACAGGCACAGCGGCTGGTGGCACCTACATGCTCACGGCCCACAGACAGGCAAATTATTCTCCAAATATAACTCGATCTGGAACCATTCTTTAAAATGCACAGGGAGAATCAGCTTCTCTCCAGCCCGGGGGAAAAAAAAAAAAAAAAAAAATTTTCTGACCAATAATAAAATAAAATAAAATAAAATAAAATATCTCAAAGAAAATACAAGGGGCAAATGCCCTCCTACCACTTCTCCCTCCCAATCCTACCATCCCTGGATGCACTGGCTACTAACAACACTCTAGCAAATTGCTGCCAATAGCAGAGAAAGAAAGGGGTCATTCGAAGCAAATACGCATGCTTGCACTTTTAGTAATAGATTTTTAAGAAAGTATAGGAAGTAACAATAAAACCAACCTCATGCTAATACAATAAAGTTAATCAAATATTTCTGAAGCAACAAATTTCAGGACCAGAGCTTTCTGGACCTCCCAGAGTTGGAAACGTAGCCTTATGGCCAGCTCCGCGGGGATCGCTCTGCCCATCACCAGGACATGACTATGGGCGATTATACCCAAGTGCTCATTCCACGATGAAAGATGAAACAGGATCATCATGGGGGCAGGATGGGCAGAAAAAAGGGAAGATGAAGAAAAATGTCAGAATCTGCAGGCTTAAAAAATTAAAAGTAACTAAAGCCACACAGAATTCAAGTCTACTACAGATTTATCAAATATTTAATACAGAAAACCCTTAAGCGTGCCGCTGTCAACTGAGCTTGAGAGAAATGTGCTCCTTTCCTAGCATATGGCTTAATCTGTTCCCAGGATGCCTTTCTTTACTCAGTAATTTCAGTTTAAACAGAAATGAACTGTGGATGTATATTTTAGCTAAACAACTGCCTTTCTTTAAACAGAGCCTGGGTAAAAGGGGCATTAACCTCCTCTCTGTCCGCCTGTTCAGCGCCGCTTATCAGTGAGATGAAGGAGTATCTTTTCAAAGCGCACCCTTTAATCCTTCTGGTGCCTAAACGTGAAGCTCCAGCAGTGCAATGCCCCCCAGAGCAGGACATGTGTGTCGTCCCCCCCACCCCGGCTCTAATCTTCAATCCCAGCATGGAGAGCATGAAACGCCAACAGGTTAAATTCAGCAGAGCAGGACAAACAGGATCCGTGTCTGCAGGCAAGAGCATCTCTCTCCTGAGTTTGTTCTAACAATCCAAACACTTCAAGAGGTCAACTTGGAAATCTGCTGCAATTTAAACTCTTCCCAAGAACGTAACCCGCTTTCAGCTATGAAAGGTCCAGACCCGTGGAGGGAAGTGACCAATTCCCAAGTGCTCCGGCACCTATATTATTCTTGAATTTGCCATATAAGAGCAATTAACAATGATTAGAGCCTTTTGCCTACCCAGTGCATTACAGAGGTCAGCACCAATCCCTCTAAGAAACAGATCTGCCCACTTGCCCAGACCTCCTGCTATTTTTCATCTAGTTAAATCTTCAAGAAACACATAGTCCAAAAGTAACTGTATAGCAGCCTATACCTTCCCTTAATGACTTTTCAGCCTGCTAGTACCGTACACACCACACCTGAACAGTTTTCCCCTGGAATCGGCATAGCTCCTCACCAAATGAATCTCTGTCCAGATGGTGGTCTCAGCAGAAACTGCTCCAAGTACCTCCTAATACATAAAAAAACAGACTTGGCTCAATCCTGCCACAACTGTCACCTCCTTGCAGATCAAGGGAGCTGGGGGCGGGGAGGGGGGGAAGGAGGGAATCTTAAAAAACAGCTTGAGCGGTAGATGCAATCGTGGTTTTCCTAGAAAAAAGGCTAAGCGAGTACATTCAGAATTGCAGATATCCGAGTGCGAGAGTTTTGATCTTTACAATTTGTTGCCTGCCACTACCAGAAAGACCACTGCATTATTATCCAGCACCTGAAAGACTGAATAAGGATACAGAGGCAACCAGCGTGCATAATGCTGGAGAGATGTACATCAGCTTCTTCTTCATCCCCCACTGCTCACAAAATGGCATGAGGCCACAGACACCCTTACGCACGCCTCAATTCATCCATAAGGTGAGAAAAAGCTGAATAGATAACTTATTTTACTTCACCTGGTAAACCTGGCAGGCTGGGAAACTGTGAGTATAAGAAGCCTGGCGTGTCCCGCAGCTCTCCCACCCGCTCTGTGCCCAGGGAGGGCAGGAAAGCAGTTCCCGGGCACTATGGTCCAAATTAAAGCAGAGGGGCAGGCGGCTCCCAAGGGGAGAGCATCACTCCCACGCAGGGAGCCGATGGCCCCAGACACATTCGGGAAGGAGAAGCGCAACTGGCAAGGAAAACAGCGACTAAGCTCCAGGCTCAAAGGGCAGTCAGCCACTCCACATTTAAAGCTCCCCCACCAAATGTTATTATCATCCCAAGGAATGAAATGAACCATTTCGTAAGGCCGTGATGCCCACACAGTCTCAGGGGGACGATCGCAGAGGCTAACCCGCAGAACCAGAGACGGGATGCGGTGACAGTCCACGTGGAAACTTCAAGCCAACAAGCTGAAGTCAGACCCACGGGGAGGACCTGCTCACCTCCCTCGATTCCCCCGCTCCCTCCCTACCAGCTGCCTAACACTTACAGTCTTACACACTGCCATTCGTGTTTACAGAGCCACTAGGCACTTCCTTTTACCTAAACGACCAGGAAACAAAATTCATGTATACTAAATGTCCTACAGTGAATTGCACTGCGCATCTAAAAGTCGCATCGAATTTTGGAAAGCCAGAAGCGTCGCAATGGTTTGAAACAGAGGAGTCGAAACAGGCTGGTGCTCTCCCAGATGGCATTGCTGGTCAAATACGTTGCAGAAGGAGAAAATTTTAGAGGTTGTTAAAAATTAGTTGTATTAAATTTTAAACCAGTCCTTCTTCTTTTATCTTTCTGACAGAATGTCTTTTTTACCTGCCACACCCAACCTCAAAATAAGTATCAGCTAAACTATAGTTTATCCAGCTCAATACTGCCTGAATATAATTAACAGCCACCTCCAGTTTAAAAAGAGACTCCTTAAACTAACAGCTGCATCAGAATCAGCACTGAAAAGCCTTGAGAGCTTTTGCTTAAACCCACACTTTGAAAAGTCATGACAGAGTTCTTTTTCGTAAGACTGAAGATGGAAGAAAGTGAAATGTTTTGCTAAGATTTGTTCTGCATATGTGTAAGAAAGCTCCCCTCTGGAAATGCATTTTGCAAAATCATGCAGAGAAATAGCATGAAGCCATTCTCTTTGTAAAAGAGCAAACTCATTTGCAGAGGCTGGGTTTGAGGCTTAAAGGGGCAATTCAGAGATAAGAAGGCACTTTAATTTTGGTTTTACATGAAGAGTTTCCCAGAACTCTGTAAGATACCTGCCCTTTTTATCCACAACTGGTTAACATTTATCCACAAATTGGTTAAAGACTTTGCTTTGTTTTCACTCTGCACCAACACTTGCACCAAGTAGCTTTGTAAGAAAACCCAGTCCCAAACAACAAAAAAAAATCCCAACAAAGTCTACTTGGTAACTCAGTAGAAGGCTGTATTTCAGCAATAGATGCAAACAGTGCAGAATTGAATCAGCTACTGCCCATCCCACAGCTGGGCCACACCTGGATTAAAAAAAAGTCAGAAAACGACAGCAAGCCTTGTAGTCAACGAGAGGTGCCTGCTTTGCTCAGAAGGATGAGCTGAGACCCGGCGCTTCGTCCGGCACCAACCACGAGCAGCTGCAATCCCTTTTTTAAACAAATTTGCAGCAGACACCAGGACAGTTTGCCATCCTGGGTGCAGAGCAAAGGCCAGGTTTTGATCCTGCACTTTTTGGGAAGGATGGTGATGCCCGCCCTAGGAGCCCCGCACCATCGTGCCTCTCCAGCCACCCCGTTGTCCTGCCCGCGCCAAGCAAGTCGGTTGTGCCCCATTTCTTCCCTCCTCCCCCAAAAAGAGAGAAACAAAGGGCGGCAGTCTCTAATGGCTCGAGACCGAGGGATCTGGGGCTTGGTTTATTACATGCTTAACGGAGCACTGAATTACTGGTGGTTATTGCCTAGTTTAACTGCTTTCCTTAAAAGAGAAACATGAGCAAACAAGCATGTGCCATGAAAAAGCCCCTATTCAGACAGGAGCTGACAAGAGAAAAAGCATCCATGGTTTACGACTGTTTATTAGCGGTTTTGCATTCAGGCACCGGGTGAGGCTGCAGCAAAGACTAATGCAAAGAAATCCCCACCTTGTCCACCACCTCCTCAGGGGGCTTGTCTGGCCCTGGATTTACCGCCCGAGGTTAGCACACACTAAGTACCCGAGGCTTTAACTTTATGGACTTAGCATGTGTCAAGGGCAGCGTGCCTTGGCCAGACAAAGCCTTTCAATGCACTTTAGTTAGCATACACAAACCTCACACCTTCAATCCCGGCACAGAGAGGAGCCCTGGGAGAGAGCATTCCTGCAGAGCTCCATCCGACTGCCGCCTCCACCAGCGGAGAACCCCCTAACTTCAGGAGATGTCACCACAGTTTTGTCCGAAAGACAGGGGGAAGGAAAATAAATAAATTTTGTGATAGCCACCTGCCATCTTACCCCAGTGGAGCAAAAGACAGACCAGAGACTGTTTTCCTTCTCTTTTTTGCTCAGCTGACAGGTAACTACCATGACCCCTCTGCCTCCACCTCGCAGGCAAACAGCACTGGCAAGCAGAGGTAAGCCTTCATCTTGGGCACAGATCTTCCCAATGCCCAATAAAGAGGGACTTTATAGGTTTTCTCCACGGGGAAGCAGGGGGTAGGAGAAGAGCAAACAGGCTCTCTCATTCCTATCTACCTAGTCATCATGAAACTTTTAAGGATCTTAGACCCGTACTCCAAACCAAAACACAGCTCAAGTCAGCCCTGAGGTTGCAAAAGTGTTGACGACAGGGTAAAATGGACAGAGCCTCATTTCTTCGGAAAGCCAGGGTAAAAAGAGACCACAAAAAAAGATCTAAAGAAGGTACAGAATGCATGTGGAGAAACACAGTAATGAAAAAACAAACCAACCTCACTCATCTTGGCAGGACCACAGCCAATACCAGAGGTCACGTGGATTTAACCATATCCCTTCTATTTGTTAGTTACTTTTATACCAAAAAAAGCAAAAAAAGCCACAGACAAGCCTAGAGGAAGAAATGCAAAGGGTGATGAGTGTAGAGTTTAGAGGAAGGGAGAGCAGCAGGAGGAATTCACCCACATCAGATGAGTATGAGGGAAGAGAGCGAAAAGGGCAAAACAAACCACAGAGAGAGTGAGAAACCTGCCACCACTAAAAAAGGGCAAAAATAGAAAATTCATTCTACGGGAAAGATTAAAGATAAGTCAAAGTTGTTTAAGACACAAGGCACTTCCAAAAAGTGATATTTCTAGAAAGAATACTTTTTTCTCTCGAGTCGGATGAGGGAACATTGTCTCGAACCAAAACTGCGCAAGCCTTTGCCCACGGCTCTAACCCCAAGCTGCAGAGCCAGGCTGATACCCAGCTTATTTCCACTGACTTCAGCAGATGGGGCCTGGATCCTGGACAGCCAAAGTACTTCTAGCTTTAGAAAAATAATCTAAACTAAACCAACATATACCTGAACACTGCAATAAGAAGGATTACCTCTACCATGCCCTTATTCCACCGCACTTCCTTTTCTCTGAAATGACATTTACGCCTCTTAAATCATAAATATATAGGCGGTCTGCATAATCTGTTAAGTATATTATTCCTGCTGGCCTAAGACAGCAAAGACATTCAAAACACTTCCCTTGAAACTTTCAAATCATGAAATCACAAGAAGTTTGGCTAGGGTGCTCACAAGACGTTTTCTGCCGTCATGCAGAATGGTTCCCAAAACTAGGTGGTTTTGCTGATGGTTGTGATTCAGACACAAGTGTCTAGTCATTTCAGCGTGTTGTTTTTATCATCTTTCAAAGCTGTCTGTAGTCACTGTTAAAAGAAACCCACAGAACTCAGCACAGCAGAGGCGAACCCAATCTGCGCCTTGCAAAGAAACTCAGGACTGAGCATCCTTGGAACAGCCCCATCCGTCTCTTGGGAAGAGCAGCACCTCAAGGTCAGGTTATAAACACGGCTCTCAGGGAAACACTCTGTACTGCTGCTGGGTGCACAATCTGCACAGGAAAAAAAGGAATGGCCTTTGAAGGCGGACAAGCTATTAAATTTTTACTAGGTGAAATGTTTACCGAAATAAATCTAGTCCTTTCCACTCTTGGTTATTATCATAACACATATGGCAACTGGCATACAATTAATGGAGCTTTAAATCAAGAGTTCTTGGAAGGAAAACGCACTCCCGACTTTTCAGCTAACCTTGACAAAAAGCCATATTATGGTAAAGTTCAGCAACACAAGGGGCTTTACGAGATTCCCCATTTATTGGGCACCTGTCACTCTCCCAACAAGCACCGGCTCCAAGCATAGGAGGTGAGAAGAGGTTCTGCCAAGACAGCACCATCCACCACCACTGACACAGACTCACGAGCAGTCAAAGCTCAGCAGACCAAACTACCACCTCAGAGGTACTGTACCACCCATGGGTTTTCATGTACGTGTGCCATTTTGCATCAGTCAACAGTTCCAACAATGGCACCCGCAAAAAGAATTTTGTCTCCTCTTCTTCTAAGCGTATTGACCCTGCAGGGTGAATGGATATTAACTGGAACGCGACACTTTAATACCCAAGGCTTTGTTTCCAAACTCCCAAGGATCTACAAACTAAGTTGATGCCATCTTTACCAGATTTGAAATGCTGTTCACATTCCCTTTTCCCATCTTCTCCTATCTGAGTTACAGAGAAAGACTGAAACCTACATTATGGTGCTACTGGGTCAGCAGATTCTCCTGCAAGTCGAGGTATCTCCAAGACCTGGTGCTTTCAGCACAGCTCTGTACTGTGTAAGCAAGCAGGATCCCTCTCCCTGCTGGAATAAAGTAACCAGATACCACCCAGGGCATTTCAGCTGTCTGCTTAACCTTCCCTTCTCCTTTCTGCAATAGGAAATCCTATTGGTGGGGAGCACAAAATACAGCCTTCCCCTTTCCCATACAGCCCAGTGCAACCACACCGTATGTATACAACATATATTTCCTTACGACGACAGCACACGCTGACTACATGCTTTGTTATCAAAAAGCTAAGAGGTGCAGAGCAGCAGCAGAAGAGGACACTCCAAAGTCAAACCCCCATCGCAGCAAGGACTTGATCTGCAGTGTCCGACCGAAGTGGCAGTGTCAACGACAGCGGTTTCACTGCCTGTTTCTCTCTTCCTTTCCCAAAACGCAATGCAAGCGCTGCCACAACGCTCAGTCTGTGAGGAGGCACCTCCAAACTCGGCAACTTAGCCGGAAAGAAGTCTGCTCAAGAACTAATATATTTTTATTCCTGAAGAGGAAACCAGAGCACTCTTCCATTACCTCAGAGGAAACCTAAGGAAAGGTAGCATTACTCAGGACTGACTGACTGCCTCAAGCCATTCAGAAAACCATAAAGCCAGTGACATATAAGACAAGCAACTCATTCACAAGAGCTCTTTGATCTTAAATACAAATAAAATTAGGTCAATATTAAAGATTTTCATTCCTTGCCATATAAGACTTCCACAAAAGCTAAGAAAAGCTCTTCCCATCCCTTCTTTTAACACTCAAGTTATTTAGCAAGTAACATTTCTTTCACATGACTTGAAACGTTTTCTCCATATTCACTTGTCATCGCTCCAGAATTTAACTCTTGGCGAGAACGTAAAACGCGCAGGGGGAGCATTCTCCATAGCCCCCAAGGACAAGTCAGATCAGAAAATTTCATTGCGTTTCACGTGGGGGAAAGGAAGGAGCAAAGCGCACGCTTCTCAACGCTCAGATTAAAAAAAAAAGATTTTTCGGTAATTTGTTATTCAAAGCATTCCAGCGATTTTTAACAGATGAAGAGGAGAAAGCCTGCGCCGTCACTATTAATAGGCTGACATTCTTTCTTCCCCCGCAAGACCACACCAGAAACACAGGCAAAGGCGACAATTTAAGGGAGCCTGGAGGTGTGCCAGCTCTGCCAAAGCCCCAACCCCTGCGGCGCAGGGACTCCTCTGAGCGCGCCCCGGGGCGAGCGCATCGGGTGCGAGGTACGGGGCCAGTGTATGAAACGCCTGCCATGAAATCAGGGAGGTCCTTTACACCCAAGGCGTCCCCGTAGTTCTCAGAGCTGCGTCTTTCGTTCCTTCTCCTGCAACAGTACATCATTAACTTAATCTGCCAAAATAACAGCGGGTTGCAGGATAGGCTAAGGATACGGCATCACCTTGCATTTTCAGTTTAACATTCTTGATTGTGTTAGGGTGGCTTTAAAATTCTATCTATTCACTTTCTAAATCAACCAAGAGCTCTCATACGCAGCAGAAGGCCCCTGAAGCTATCACTGTAATGCGATATCTGCTCATAAACGTCAATACGCCAATTTTAAAGGTATTAACACTGCTGTTTAGTCACAGTAAAATATCCTAATACCTGCCGCACCTCCGTTACAGAGAGCAATACAGTTAAATGTGAGCAATTCAGTCCAGAGCTTTCTGCAAAACTCATTTGAACACAGAAATCTCACCAACTGCAAGACAGCACATAACAATTCCACCACAAACACAAGTCAAACAAGCAGGGGTACTAAGAGGCTCGCCCTACAAAATCCACCTGCCCAGTCACCCAAGAATGTTTAGCCCCTTCCTCTGGGTGGCCCTTAAGAGACCAGAGGGACAACATGCAAAGTCTTCCCTTTCTTTGGCTTGGGTAAGCGTGAAAGCTGATCCCAGCTACCACTAAGGCGAAGAAGGGATGTCTTTTGATTAAAGCACAGAACTTCACGTCCAGAGATTTGGCTTGTACCTCTCTCACGTATTTCCTGGGTGGCTGGGAATAAATTACATCAGTTCCCTGCTGTACTTCCCTCCCACATCCTCACTCCGAAGTAAAGCACAGTGGATAACTTGGGTATCAGAGAAGCAGCACACGAGAGCTCCATTTATACGGGAGATTACCATGCAATTGATAGTTCGGTTTAACAAATGGTGCAGAATATGAAACTTCAACTACTTCATGAATGTCTGCTGTAGCTGCCGAAGGAACATGCAGTATATTGCCTCAAAAAAACCCAAGTGTTAATTAGAGAAAAGATACTTGGATTTACAACAGATTGAGATTTAAAAATAAGATTCACACCAGACTGAATTCTACTAGCAGAACTTCCAGCTATGGATAAGCAATACGACGACATGGCTGGGGAAAAAAAAAAAAAAAAAAAAAAAAACAACAAAAACCCAAACAGGTTTGATGGGAAAGGATACCTTGCAGAGAAGCACACCTTTGAAAAAATAGCTTGAACGTCAGGCACTTAATTACAACCCTTATCAACATCATCAAAAGAATTAAAGTATTTCTATAATTCTCTCCTGAAAAACAGTAACCTAGAATAAATGCATTCTCTGTAGAAGTATAATTTATCTGAACAGGAAAGACCCCAGAGCTTACTGCTGAGGGCACAGAGAGGAGACACCAGGCATTGACTGCTTTTCAACTGATAGTTCTTCTCAACCAGATCCCTCAGAAGTTCTGCAGAAATAAACCTGTCTACATGTAAGTTCCCAGCCTTCATGTAAGTGTGCGGAGATACTGAGGGCAACCACATTCACCTCTTGGTAAATGCATGCAAAACCAGGTCACTTATTTATGAGTCTTTTGGGAAAAGGGATACTTCCCTCCCAGTGATGGGCAAGAGGGGTTTTACATGTCATTCACCTTCACACATCCACTTACAAAGGCATGTTCACTCCTACTATATATCCCACAAAGACGACGAACTGGAGGGGCTACTACATGCATGGTACAGAGTGGGGTCAGCCTGTCCAATCTTAGACATCTAGAAGACACACAACTGAGACATTCATCCTAAGTTCCCATTATAATTAACAAAGACTCAGGTAAAGAGCAATTTATCTCATCCTAGGGTAGTTATCTCCAGAGGCCATTCCCCCGTCCTATTTCTCTCCACTGTGAGTCCTAGAGTACACAGCTCAGATTTAGACAGCAAAAGGACAGTAGACAGCCCACCTACTTAAGCACCTTTCAAAAGTACCATCCAAGCCCACCGCACAGAACCAAGCTGTAAATTACTGACCAGACGCAGATATCTGCAGCTCTCACTACAAAATGCATTTTTCACCTATCAGGCCACCATAAAATAACTGGAGATACACAACACTATCAGTTTTTTGGAGAAGCACAAAAGAAACTCGATTAGGGCTTCCAGTCAGCAAATACCTCATCATGATACGCAAACACTGCTGCACCAGTTCCCCCCAAAATTATTTGGATTATTGCAGTGGCACATGCTAGTGGCACTACAGCTAAGGGTCCATCAGCATTTCATACCCCTACATGCAAGGGTTTATAACTCAGCTACAAGTATTCCCTCTTGATGACAGCCTTGTAAGATGGCACAGTTGTGCTTCCTTTTAGATATTCTACAGAATTTTCTTTGTGAAGCACAAAAATGAAGAAAAATAATGCACTGTAATGATGTTGGGGGGGTCTCTGTTTTTAAGATACATAAAATCAAGTACGGCATGGTACAATTTACTATAACACATTAAGGCCTATTGACCTTAAGCTTTTCTTTCCTGGGTCTGAAAACAAAACAACCCAATACCATTAGACAGCTCCAAGTGTAGGGGGCAGTTTTGAGACAAGTTTATTTTGGTTTGAGCTTACTGTTTAAATTAGAATCATGAACTCTTGCCCACTCTCATCCCTTACAGCTACTCTCACAAAATCCTGGGAAGAAGCAATTGAAACTACCAGAGCTTAACTGCAGTCGACTCAACATTGTTAAGACTTCAAGGAATTTTTGACAGTTCCAAATGCAAAAATCCCAAACAAAGTGCATCAGCTTTGAGGTAAACCAGCAGGAGTAAACCATTGCCTCGGCAGTCCTCAGGAAGTTAATAAAACTCAGACTTGGTGCAACCCAATATTTCAAGCTGCTGCCATTCTTTTACCTACCTAAGTAGAGTCCTCCCATTTCACCTCTGTCCTCTGGTGACACTGCCAGGTGGAGGAACCAGAGCCAACAAGTCAATCCCATGGACTGGTACAACATAAAAAGATGGTAACCCAAACATTCAAACCTAAAACCAGCCCAATTTTCAAAGCCCTAAAACATCCAGTGAAACTAAGGGGAACTCCACAGGCATATCGAAAAAAAAGCTGCTTTGGGGGATAACACAACACGGAGTGAGGAGCCAAAGATCAGGCAGATGGGTGTTATGGATGGACGTGAGGACCTGCATTTCCATGTGGAGAGCAGCACTAGAAGAAGGAAAGCCTTTGGAGGCAGGTAAGGAGTGGGGCAGCACCTGCGCCTCCAAAGCTGAAAATGTAAGGTGCCCAGAGGGATCTTTTAGGACTTTTCTGGCCAGGGTGGTGGGAAAAGGATTAAGTAAGTGGAGCTCGCCAGCAGCCCCAGAGCCAGGGAGTTACTGGGGCACTCAAGGCACACAGGGGCAGGGGAGGAAGCAGCCAAGAGGCCATGGTGCACCACCAACAGCCCCAGCAGCCGCGTTGCTGATCCCGGCCCACAGCAGACCTTCTCCAGGGGCAGTGCTACCTTGCTCCAGGAAGCATGTGCCTACAGACCTTCAGCCGCAGGTACAAATCCATGAGTCACTGCGATCCCTGCACAGAGAGAAGCTCTTATCAACGCACCATGGGACAGCTCCAAAGGGAGGTGACGGAGACATACCAGATAAGCACTACAATACCAGTATAACTGCATCCATGTTAGGAGTTTTACCACACTAGCTGTTTTATTACTAGACAGGCTGATCAGGACCTGTTGGCACTTGCAGTGTCCTGTTTATATAGCGATAATGACAGCTACAGTGGCAGAGCAACCCAGGGAGGCACAGCTTCGGTGGGAAAGAAGCATTTTTCCAGGAGCGTTAAACAATCTCCCCCCAAAATCCATCACTTATTCTGGCACACAGTCACAACACAGCTCGGTGGGCTGAGGGAGGTCTCGTCAGCCCGGGCCATGCCGAAATCAGCACAAAAACTTGTGTCAATATACCTTCCCCCGGTGTGCGTAAGCCCAAAGCCTGGCTGGCTAGTGAAAGCTAGTGAACTGCCATGGGTCAAAGCTAATCTCTTTCATAATACATAAATCTATATTTTTTAATATAAATTATACATGCTGATGTATTTCTACTGACAATTAAGCTGTCCCTTACTTTTTCTTATATTAAGCACATCCCTGACTCCACACTACTTTTTATTTCCCACAACTATGAATCATGCACTAATTCATTCTCAACATCTAAGCCAGCTTCTCCTCCTTCACCCTCTGATTCCCTCTGTAAATTCACCTTCACTAGGCTGCTTCTCTCTGAGCTGTCCCACTACCTCTTCCTAACTCCACATCTTCCCATAGATTTGGTCCTTCACTTGTCAGCATGATGCAAGATCAAGCAGGAGGAGGGCATGGGAAAACCTCAGGGAGAAGTCGTCAACACCCTTCATGCCTCCTACAGTGAGTTGCACAGGGCACTTGAGATAGGAGTTAGCAGCACCAATTTCTAAATGAAGCGGAGAGAAGCCCACTCCATCCATACGTCCACCTGATCGCTATGTGCTTCGTCCTCTGTAAGAGTGGGCATCTCCATTCCCCAGTCTCTGGGATTTCATCCTTTTTCAAGTGGTGCTTCTCAGAGGTTTCCCAATCAGCAGCAAATCAAAATCAACACCACTGAGGTCAAATTGTAGTTATTCATTACAGTCAGAACAGCAGATTTTACTCTGCTGCAGGATGGCAAAGTGCGGCAGAGCAAGGGACTGCTCTGCCTGCGGGACTATCATGTCTCCAGTCTGTACTCGCTTCACTTTCAGAAAGCTGCTCCCTCCTTTTTCTAACACTGAAATAGATACCACAGAAGTTAGGACTGCTGAGCCCCGTGAACACCCAGGAAGAGATACGTCAGGCCTTGCTCAGGACAGGACAGGACAGGACACGGAACCAAGAATGAGGGTTAGGTGGAGGCATCATGAACTTCACAACAGCATATTGACCACTTGGCAGCACTCTGCAGTTTGTAATCAGTGCCATATTTTGTGCCTCTGTGCAAGTGTTCCACACTGCATTCAAGGCAGAAAATACACTTCAGAAGTAACACTGAGATGCAATGCCAAAATCTCCAGGTCCTCTACATTCAAAGCTACCTCAAGGTTCCCAAGAAGTATGCACGGTTGTGGGTTTTCTGGTTTTAGAACCAACAGTATCTTTTTTTGAGCCTGTGCCAACCTGAGAAACAATCAGGGACCCATAATGCTACAAACGTAAGGTATTTGATAAGAAAACTCTTGTGCAAAGCTATGAGATCCCCTCCCAAATCCACCTCTTGTTCAAGCGAGTTGAATTCTTTCCACCAGCTCCAGTGGGAGTTGGACTGGGACCTAAAATAACGCCGCAGATAAGGATCTTACTGTAACTTTTGACTACAGTCAAGCTCACATTGTGCAAGTCAATGCTATTGAGCTTAAATATCAACGTCATCCAAAGGCAGGGAGAAACATTTCTGGTGGAGCCAGAGTGTAGAGTCAGAAATGTAAAACGGGAAAAACAAAAATACCACTTTCCTCCAAGGAAAACAGATCTTGAAAAGGTAGGTACACAACCTACCTGGCTGAAATCACGCTTGCAACAGAAAGTACCACTTGAAAAGAAGATGACTAGAACATAATGTGTAACACAAACACACGCTAGACCACATGAGAAAAGTCAGCTAGCATTCTAGTCCAAAAATTTATACTAAAAAATGTATACACTGAAGGCAGGGAAATGCAAAGGGTGAACACCTCTTGTAATGCTGGACTCCCTTTGGGGACATTCCTCTACATCATCCCCTAGGGTGGGAGGCACAGACCTGCCATCATCACAGAGGCCAAAAAAAGCACCTCTGCACGCTACCGCCGAGGCTCTGGTGCCTGGAAGTTGATAATATGTCACCAAAATTTCCATTACCAGGAGAGAGCAAAAATAAAGCGAGGAACGGGAAGGTGTATGTTTCTGGTTTTCTCCCCGTCTTTCTTTACTATCCCTAAACTAACAAAAATCCCTACCCTGGGCCTTATGAATAAAGCTCAACTTCCCCATGGCTGGAGCAAGGTGCAGAGACCTTCACAGGGAAAACCATCCTCCTTCACAAGCCTGGAGAAATGACCCCTACCATTGCCAACAGGGAGAGAGCACACGCACACAAAAAGCAAGGAGAGTATGAGCCGATTTCAATGGAAATTTTACCCACGTCAGTTGAAAAATCTTCCTACAGAAAGCAGAAAAAATTTCCTAGCAGTCAGCGTAAGACTCTGGGCTGTATTCTGTTACATCCACCACCTCGAAGCCCTGCACACACCCAGGTCCCAGAGTGCTGGGCCCTCTTCTAATTACTCCAGGAATATGGAGTCCCTGCCCCAGGAGCCTGCAATTTGATTTAGAGACAAGATACAAAAAGAAGACGTTTTGACAAACAGACAGATGGACTGGGGGAGGAAGAATGAGAGGGACATGTGGTTACCCACAAGTGGCAGGTTGCTTTCTTTTCTCTTTTTCTTTTTTTTTTTTTTTTAATAAAAATAAATATCAGTAATCCCCACTGGCCACCTGCCTAGCTTTTGTATACTTAATTAAGAAGGATTTGGGTGATGGAGAACTGGTCAAAAGTTCAGCCAATTTGGGGGAGGATGGCGGGGGGGGCAAACAACACTAAGGACTACATCTAGCCGCAGGACCCAGAGAAATGCCAGTATTTCAGCCGCTGCCTGGTCCTTCCCAATTTCTCCAACGGCAAACTCTCCCTTTGCAACACAAGCCACAAAAAATCAGAGGAGGAAAGGAAGAAGAGCAGTTCATACTTAAGAGAGCTGGTCTGGACCAGTTCCTGAAAGCCAGTGACTTCACTGATCCTCAGTACAGTTTGTCTTTATAGCGATAAGACTGGAATTGTATTCATGTTTAACAAAATCATTTGAATCCACAATGATGTCCCTTTAGCAGTGAGAGAAAGAAAGGGGAGAAAAAAAAAAGAATTCAGCTGAGTTAGTAGAGAATACCAAGCACTGTCTACTCTTCCTACCCCCCAACAGAGTCACCTTGTAAGATAGAAAGTCCATTAAGACAAAAATAGAGTACCCTTAGCGTGGGAAAACATTTATCCAAGTTTTAATTTATTTTCAAATCAGCATTTAAACGATCACATCTTACATCATTTCCTTTTATGAGCCAGCAGTTAGACAATACACATCATTTACATGCAGTTTTGGAAGGCTGCAACATAAATCAACAAAAGAAGCCTTCACTATGAATTAACTATTACAAGACTCTTAGAAAGCCACACCAGCCTGCATCGAGGGCAATTAGGAGTATCATCCCTAATTCTCATCTTTCTGGTGCGCTCTCAGCGCTCACACGAAAACATTCTTCCCCCCAGTCATTGCTGCTACAAGAGTCTGTCTGTGAGACGTAACAGCGCACTCACAACAGCTATTTTCAAGTGTCAGACGTCTTTAAAAACACATACACACACCCCCAAAAAAACAAAGAGAAAGTGACAGAGCAAGTTAACACAGTTCGTCTCAACAGCAAAATTAATCAGCCTTATGCCTCTATGAAGGATCAGATGGTAGAGATTTTAAAATGTGCAAAATATTAACTGATGCCTTTAGTTCACAGGTCAGTCGTGCATTAAAAAAAAAAAGGGAAGCAAACACCCAGTTCGAATCTTATCTCGAGGCAAATTTTGGGAGTGTTTTCATTTTGTGCGAGCCAAACTTTAAATTAAGCTTACTACTGGATGTGAAAAACGAAAATCTAACCGCAGCAATGCTAAAAATGCTTCTCCACTACTTGCAAAAGATCGAAAAAAAAGTCCTAATGGCAGCTAATCGTTTGGTAAACCGGCTACAAGTTCCAGTTACACCGAAGCGCTCTGATAAAGCGGGACTGACTTCAGGCAGGAGGAAAGGAGACCGGAGGCACAGCCATCCCACAAGACAACAGCACGCACAAAAAGCACAATTACAGGCTTAACACCATTTTTCTGCTGAATTCTGTGCCGCTCGCATCATCCCTTGCTTGCACCTCGCTAGTTAAAAGGTGGTACATGGCTACTCTGTTGCTTAAAAGAGGACTCAGGGGCGCTGACCCCCCCCCCAGGTAGGGGTGCTCCTCTGCCAGCCCTGCCTGCTGCGGGCGGGCAGGGCGCTGCTGCGGGCAAGCGCGCACATGCCTCTCGGCTCCCATCAGCTGATACCAGCCTGTTGAAGGGAAATTTCTCTTTCTAAACTCCAGCAAAGGCGTGGGGCTCCTTAAAAGCGTTAAACTACAGGCTCGGGGGGGGTTCTGCGGCCAGTCATTTTCTGCACCAGCTCGGAGGGAACAGGGAATGCCGCTCGCTCTACTTCGCAAGGTTTAACCCTTCGCTTTCTCACTTACAAGTAAGGCAACTTGCAAAAGCGTCCCTCTTCCTTCCACGCCATCCACTCTCGGATTTTGAACTAACTACAAAAGGGCAAACAACTTCCAGGCTGGCCTTTTATTCCCCAGGATTTCAAATGATCAGCAAAGGAGCTCTGCTTTGCCCCAGGACAAACAAGCCACCCCCGCCACTGCTGCTGCCCCTGCCCCTTCCCATACGCTGAGCAGAGACTTCCCAAAAACATCTGTTTCTTTTTTGGCACCCAGGGCTGGGGAACCTCCGGCTCATTTTTTTCCCAATTCACCACTGTATAACAAGCTCCTCTTGAAACACAAGGCTCCTTCACACAGGAGAGGTGTAAGTGAGGTTATGAAGATGAAAATAATGTAAACTCTATGGACTTTTAAGCGGAGCAGCTGAAAACTTAGTATTTTTTAAGACCTCACTGCGAGGTCCCAGGCCCACAGTACACTCCACGTAGGCCAACCCATTTAATGGCATAAAATCCCAGGAGGATCCACACTGCTCTGTGACAGGGAGTAACTCCACCTGCCTTCAGGTGCCAAACAGCCAAGGGCTGTCCTCATATTTCATGTGCATATATACATCTATATACAGCTAAATAAATAGCTAAGGTAGAACTATCTATAGAAGTATCGCTAGCTAGATACAGCTGAGCTATTTCCAGCCAGCTCAGCTATGGCAAAGAGGAGAAAATCAGGACTATCTTTCCACTTTTCAACAGGTCAGCGCAGTCTCCTTCCCACCGCTGGCGAGGAGACTCCCCAGCAAGGCAAACGACCTTCGGTATCATCGCCGGGGTGTATGAGCTAGACAAAGAGATAACGTCATGCCCTCTCCCTCTCCCGCTCCCTCCGACCTCCCCGCAGTGGCAGGTAGCCAGCCAATCCCGCTCCCCGCACCCGGGTGACATCATCGCTGATGCCGATACACAAATGTGGAAGTACATCAAACTAGCGCTGCCCCAGAGATCTCGGGGGCACAGGCTCCTCAAAGACAACCTACCCCGCCACCAGTCCCTTGGGCTGACAGACCAGTTAAAATAAAACCATTTGGGAAGAGGGATTTCAAGGAGGGGTTGCTGGGTAGGAGGAAGGCGGAAGGCAACAAGCAAACAGCGTAACCACGTTTTTCCCCTCCGTTATGCAGTTCCTCCCGAAAGCCTTGAAAACATACACACACAGTTTAATCTTTGGATGTCCCTGGAGCATTTTTCCTAACAAAACAGCGGCTGAGCAAAGTTAAATACTATTGCACTGCTATTGCACTGATTTTTTTTACAGAACTGCATTCTTCTAAGAAGAAAGCCAAGGTTTAATCACAGCAAGGAAGTTTTTTGTTTGGGTATTTTTTGTTTACGTACAACCCTGTTAGGTGTCCACATTTTAAGACTATGTACACAAATGTGGACAAATGCCTAAGAAGTAGCAGTGCAAATCCAAACTTACACACCTGTCAATCCACTACTCTCTGAAAGGCTCTATAGCAAAGCAGTATTTACACATTTCCTTTATTCCTGGCACCCAAACCACCATGCCCTCAGTTACCAGGCAAGAGGAAACATTGCCACCCGTGTCTAACCAGCGAGGAAAGGCAGGGAAATCTCATCAGACACACCCCAAAACTAGTGCCCTGACAGAAACAGCCTGCTGCTCCCCCTGTTACCAGAGTGACACCCTTAGACCTCAGGTGTCCATTCACTCTTCCAAGTCAATAAATGCATATGCTGAGTTTCATTTCTAATGCTAACTATTCCAGGAAAGTTCTGGCATACTTAAGGAAAATGAAATTTAAAAATTCTGTCATCAAGACTGTTAAACCACCAAGGACTTCGCTCACTAAGTCAAAGCATTAACAAGTAAGCCGAGAAACAATGCACCAAATTGCAATAATTAACAGGAGAGTTTCAAGTCACACATTCACGCCCTACTTTTTTTTTTTTTGTAAGAAGTGTTCAGGTGATGCAAGCTCTGGGAGCAGAAGGATTACAGAAAAAAATTAAATGGTGTCATTTAATTTGCCAGAAAAAAATGTCAGAAAAAAATCAAACGGCCAAGGTAGTGTCAAAGTGCAGCTTCTCGCTCATCTCCCCCCTCTCTTCTGGCATTTTGAGCCACATCTTTTCTTTCCAGCTTTCTGCCAGGAGCAGCAGCCCGGTTATTCTACTTCTAGTCCTAAAATGCAACTCGCACGCTGCGCAGACAGACTACTTCTCCATCACGAAAGCTGAGGTTCACGCCCTCAAAACACTGACATGTGTTTCATTTGCAGAAGAGGCACCGAAGTGTTTTATTTAGTTACTGGAGCTGCAAGCAGCAGTATCTTGCCATCAGGGAAACTCACCAATTATACTGCCTTGTTTATAAGCAAAAAAAGAAAAAACAAACAAACAGCTAGGCATACTCGGTTACTTTGTTATCTCTTCTTCCCTCAGCAAATGTGCCTTGCATTTCTATACAATATAAGGCTAGAGCCTTCCGTCTTTAGCCAAGTATTAAGACTGTGTGAATAATTAGTCATCCTGGTAGCTAGCACTCACTGCAAAGTCATGCAATCTCGAGATGTGTTTGTTCCACTGTCTGCACACTGGAAAGCGGGGCGGGGGGAAAGTAGGCTAGTTTCACACCCACATGGGCACTCTCCGATTTCTATTTTTTTGAAGTCATACACTTGTCAAACAGGTTATTCTGGGAATTCTGATTTTTGCAAAATAAGCTTCCCTGCTTCGATCGCTTATTATTGTCACTCTGCCCCCCCCCCATCATTGCACAGCACAGCACAGCGGGATCGGATGCAGCACCATTCACTCCCAACTCGACCGCTTCAGCACTTTGAAGGTTTTCCAACACAGAAACCGGGTGACAATTTTATTGAAGGCCAATGCCTTTGTCTAAAGTCACCGCAGCAGCAGCAGTAACTTCCATGAGGACTTCCAGCAGCAATTTTGAATAAGCCCAGGGACTTATTTGTATGGCCCAGACACACTCTGACAGTGTCCACTTGGTTTGGTCATTTCTCTGGGGAGGGGTAGGGGCAAATAGCGACAATAAAGGACTATTTCATCATTTCAGGATGGGTACTTGGGAGAGGAATTTGTGCCCCTCTGGAAAAGCAGAAGCCAAGAGGCTGACAAACTTGTCACGGGCAGCAACAATGACAAGGACAACATTTTTATCATCCCTAACTGTTCCGCTTGCCACAGCGGGTGGCTCACCATCAGCCGTGTGCTCAGCCCGGCAGAGACACCGGGTACCCTCTAGAAAAATGACAATAATAAAAGGAGAAGAAATTCTGCCACAAACCTTGTAGACTTGCCCGTACGTGCCATTGCCAACCACTTCCACCAGCTCAAAAATCCCAGCGGGATCCTGGGGGGGGGAAAGGGGCGAGA
>VYZW01045831.1:92959-154738 GCA_013401315.1 Balaeniceps rex
CCTCGCATGAAACGGCGCCGGGCACCGGCGGGCAGGGGCTGCGCGTCCCGGCGGCGGCGGGGCACGGGCGCGGGGCTGGAGCGGGGTGCTGCGAGCCAGACAAAGATAGCCGGGGAGGAGGAGGAAGAGGAGAAGGAGGAGCAGAAAAGGGATACAAAATACACTGCGAGCGGGGAGAGAGAGAGAGAAAACAGCTCCCCCTTCCCTTCTCCAACAGGAAAAACCGGCGGAAACGCGCCCGCACCAAAGCACTGCTGGGTAAACTCGCGTGGAGAGAAAAGAGAGGGAGGACGGCGAAGGGACCGGCCGCGGCAGCCCTGCCAGCCCCACCGCCGCTGCCCGCCGCCCAACAATAGCCCCGAACAACGCCCGGGCCCGGCCGGCGGGGAGGCCCACGCGTGTCCGCGGCACGGCCGTGGAGCTATGCGACTGGCCCGGGGGGGGCCTGTGCCGCGCCGCCTGGCTGGCTGCTGCGGGCAGTCCACGGCCTCTGCCCCCCGGCGGGGGCAAGGAGGTGCCCGCGTGCTGCCAGCCTCCCTCCGCCGCGCCCTTGGGGGGACAGCACGGCCAGCGGTAGACGGTCACGGCGCTTGTTGGACATAATAGTAGCAAGGGTGCGCAAGGGTGGTTGGAGATACCCTGCTGCCCGTGGGGTGAGTGGTGGTGGTGGCATTTGCCCTTCCCATCCCCAGTGAGATGACCAGCAAAATCTCTCTTTCACCCCACCAGAGCCCGCAGGCCCACAGGAAAAAGACTTCTGCCCCATCGGAGATCTCTGCAGACACAGAGACAAATACTGGCCTCCAGAACCAGATCAAACAAACTCGGGAGAAGGCATTTTAACACATCATTTGCTGACAGCCAGAACTGTCTCAGGCCCCACTCCCGCCCAGAAGCATCCTCCAGCAGAATCTGAATCACATAGAAAAATCTCATTAACCTCTCTCGAGCTAGTCACATCAGGCAGTTGCACGCAGGTGTAAACCTTGGCAGGATTTGTCTCTCATTGAAGTTCTTTATCACACTGATACGGCAAAGATGTTACCTGCTTGCAAGAGGTCAAGTTACATTTCCTGTGGGAACCAAGGTTTTCCTGTCTCTTCTACTTTAACCACAAAATTACATATATATAGCTATAAGTATCGCAGAAACATACTTTTAAAACAAAAAAAACCTGTTGAGCAGAAAGTGTCAGGGTAAATTACCATAACAGTTTAATGGTGTACTTCATTTTCACTTAAAGTGTAGTTACAAAGAAAGGAAACTCGGGCCTGGATCGGGCAACTGTTTTTTCTCTGTACAGGAACCTACAGTCATAAGAAGGCAAATGATTTCAAATGGGCTTGACGCTGGGTCCATCCGAGTGCATGCACACGGTAGCAGGATCAGGTCCAGAGATGCAGTAAGTTTTGAAAAGTGGATTTCCACGAAGATTTATTATCAACAGCCTGGTTTGCATTACGTGGCTCATTTAACTCTGCCTTTCTATGTGTAAGAGCAGCCTTGGCAGGTCAAACCCATTGCCCGTCTAGCCCAGCGTCCGGTCTCCAGATGTAGCCAGTGGTGAATGCTGAGGGAAGAGCACAGGGATACTTTAACCATCCCGTGATACTTCCCTGGGGCATGCTCCCAGCTCTATGCAGCTCAGGGAGTTCTTCGGCAGGTTTGGTGTCACCACATTTCATACTCCCTGGTGATTTTTTTCCTGCTATTAGGTTGCCCATTTACTTTGTGGATTCGTACATGCTTCTGGCTCTTACTGTGTCCTCTGGCAGGGAGTTCCACAGATGAACTAGCTGCTTGTTATGCGAAGACCACCTTTGTTCATTGGCTTTGAACCAACATCTGCTAGTTTGCAAGAACCCCCTGATGGTTCTTGTGTTGGAAGAGGCAGCAATCATTTCCTATTCATTTTCTCCATTACATTAATTTGTTTTATAGGCTTCTGTTGTGTTCCCCCCTCAGTTTTTGCCAAGTTTAGCCAGTTTAGCAAGCTCTGGTCTTTTTAGTGATGCCACAAACAGAAACCATTCCGTGCCTGCCCTTCACTGAACCATTTCTGCTTCTAATGCCTTCTTTTTTAAGACAGGGGAATGGATTTCATAGAATCATAGAATAGTTTGGGTTGGAAGGGACCTTTAAAGGTCATCTAGTCCAACCCCCATTTCCATACTGTGTTCATGATGGGTTGCCCATGCAGCATCAGAGCAGTATCAGTCGTCTCCTGATACTCCCTTTTTTCACTGTTGTTGAGTATGAAAATGACATTTCTGTAGAACGTGTCTATTATAACTTCGCAATCCCTTTCCATAGTGGTAATACTACCTCAGAGACTGTTGCTGTGTACTTCTGGATGCTCCAAAGATTTTTGAGCCCAAAGTCTGAACTGCAAGTTTTCCAAACCCAATATGTAACACCTTTCTCGTGCCCCTGAAAAATACAGTCTGGCTTTTTTAGAGCTGAGGCTCTGAGCCCAAATACACATTTTCACCATTATAGCTCTGATGTGGCTCCACCACAGTGTCCCCTCTCTGCTTTGAGCTTGTATTTTATTATAGTGAGTTTTGTTCTTTGGTTTGTTTTAGCATTATACCAGAAGACCGCTAAAGAAGCAAAAGTGCTAACAATAAGATTGTGAATCCTTGAAAATTGGTGCATCCCCTAACTTAAGGGAAACAAATACTTTTCATAAAGCAGTAAATGCTACAGCAGAGCTTCCTGCTAGTTCCCGGGGTGAAGCACCGCACCGCCTCACCTTCCTTCCTACACAAGCCAGGGGATGAAAGGGTTGCTTTCTTGAGGAGGAAGTCTCTCAGGCTGCGGCCAAAACCACTCTGTTCACATGTTCATCATGCTCTTCACCAGCACAGCGTACTTGCCCAGTTCAGAAAGTCTAAAGGTTAAAAGACCAAACCTAAAACCACTGGAAAGAAGATGAGCGGTCTGTTTTAACTCTTCCTCACAGAGTGAAACCAGCACCCCTTGAAGGAGACAAAGTGATGAGACGGCCATCGAAAATCATAATGCAGATGAAATGCAAGGAAAGGCAATTTCAGCCCTGCGGATAGTCACCCCACACACAGAGCGGTAAATGACTCCGTCTTCTAATGACAAACTAAGTACAAGCATCAAAAAATCTGAGTCAGCTCCATCTGTTCAGGAACAAAGCGGGAGAAAGCTGCGGGGCCAGCGTGCTGCTTTCTGTCACCCTCAGACGCAGTTGCACCCGTCCTGCTCCCTGTGTCCGCAGCAGCGGAGGGAACGGAGGAGCTGTAGTTTCCTGTGCAGTTTCAGCATCCCTGAAAGAGGATGTTCCTATCCTCTGGCATCACGTCCCTTGTGTCAGCATAAGCGTTCATACAGCTGTGCAGCGAGGCAGGACTTACTCATAGCAAAGCTAGCCCAGGAAAGGAAAAGAATTTTTAATGTTACTATTGATCAGTTCCTGGGCTGGTTCATCGTGCGCCTGTTTAAGTGGTTGTGTTGGCAAGGTGGGGGGGGGCAGAAACTGCATGCAGGAGAAGAAGCGTAACCATAGCATTGCTTCTTGGTGGTAGCTGTGGCTTAAGCCAATTTCAACTCTCGGTGGACCTGTAGGGGTAGAACTAGAGAAACTTCCTTCCTTACTGGAAGAGGCACTGTGGGAGTAGTGGGAACCCAACATTTATGTTCTGTCCACAAAAGAAATTCCTTGCCCTCTTGGTTTTTTTCCCCCAGTTCTTTGAAATTGTCTTTGTTTTATTCTTTTCCGCATTTAATACGCTGGGGCCCTAATCACTGACCAGAGATGTAGAGGTCATCAACTGCACTAACTTTTTAAGAGCTTAATCATCAAAAGCATTCAAGGAGATGAGTAAAGAGACAGGAAGTTCTGAATTAGTTCTGAATTTTCATTTTGTTTCTACTACTGATTCATCCCATAGCCTTGGGGCATCTCATTTCCTGCCTCCGCTCCTGTTCCCTGTGTGGAAAATGGGAGTGATTTTGACCTGCTTGATAGTGTGAAGTATTAGACGTGTGCCCGGTTGTACTGTTTAGGGAAATGATTCTTGCCTTGGCTAGGAAACTCCATGAGGGAGGCTCAAGCTAGGGTGAGGAATACCACAGCGCAGAGTAGCGAGGGAGGCTGAGTGAGGCTTTGCACGGTCCAGCTCTCCTGCTGCAAGTGGGCTCCCAAGACTAGAGGGAGGTTGGGAGGCTTTAAAGACTGCCTGCTCTCCTCGTGCTGATGAGTCCTCCTCGTGCTGGTGAATACAACACATGCTGGGAGCAGATCGTATACAGAAGCATGCCATACAATCAGCCTTCCTCCAGCTTATGCTACTCTCCTCCTCAGCTGCTTCCACCGCCGCTATCTCACACCTCCATGTGAGGGCTGCTCCACATGAGCACTGCCAGTACACCCAGGCTCATATATGCTGCATCTGAATGTCAGATAGGTGGACGTGTTCCTGCAGCTCTGGTTGCCCAGTTGTGCACGCACTGCTGCCGGGGACATCCTGCTGCTTCCCCCCTCCCCAGTATACTGCACAGCCTCCTGGACTGATGGGTTACCCTCATCTTGACACACAGGCAAGGGTCAGGCGTGGAGCTGGACCCGAGCTCAGGGAAGCATGTGTAGATGTTGCATCCTGGCTTGTATCAGAAATAGCGTGACCAGCAGGACCGGGGAAGTCATCCTTCCCCTGTACTCAGCATTGGTGAGGCCTCACCTCGAGTACTGTGTTCAGTTTTGGGCCCCTCAGTACAAGAAGGACATTGAGGTGATGGAGTGTGTCCAGAGAAGGGCAACGAAGCTGGTGAAGGGTCTGGAGCACAAGTCTGATGAGGAGCGGCTGAGGGACCTGGGGTTGTTTAGCCTGGAGAAGAGGAGGCTGAGGGGAGACCTTATCGCCCTCTACAACTACCTGAAAGGAGGTTGTAGCGAGGTGGGTGTCGGTCTCTTCTCCCAAGTAACAAGCGACAGGACGAGAGGCAATGGCCTCAAGTTGCACCAGGGGAGGTTTAGATTGGATATTAGGAAAAAATTCTTCACAGAGAGTTATCAGACACTGGAACAGGCTGCCCAGGAAAGTGATTGAGTCGCCATCCCTGGAGGTATTTAAAAGACGGGTAGACGAGGTGTTTAGGGACATGGTTTAGTAGTGGACAGGTATGGTTGGACTCGACAATCTTAAAGGTCTTTTCCAACCAGATGATTCTATGATTCTATGTAGGTGACACGAAGTTGCGCAGGGCCCAAAAGGAGCAGCCTCCTACCAGCTGTAGGCTTTGAGACCGTCACTGTCTACCCCCTGGCTTCCTCTGTTAGCAGGCTGGGGACTGGATTGAAAGGACTCCTGAAACACAGGGGCTGCCTAAATATAGCAATCCTGCTAGCGCGGGAAGAGTGGCAAAGACGGGCAGGGCACTTTCCACGGCTGCTCCGTACCGGGCGTGAAGGCACAGTACTATCAGCACTCCCAGCACTTTAGAGGTGCCCACCTTTCCCCATCCCCTGCCAGGCTCCACATCTGTGCTGTTCTTTCAGCTGTGCCAGTAGAGCTCCCCTGCATTGTGGTCAGATAGCTGGGCTGATCTTAGCAAAAAAGAAAACACCTTTTTTCTTTATTTTTTGCAGGCTTTTCTTTACCTCTTATTAACGCCCTGCTTTGAAGGAGTGGTGGGCAGTAATGCGAGAGCAGGAATTCCTCAAGTTGTTATTGCACAGAGATCTAGGTATCGTGAAACTATGTCCTAAAAGTCGCTTTGGGGTGAAAGAGTTACCTCAAATGGCACTGGACTATAGCCTAGGCAGACAAGTTAACCTTAGTCCTGTAATAATTAATATCACACCTGTGCAGTACTGGAGCACTCAGCAGTTCTAACTTAATCCAGATCACAAATTACCATATGGCAGTGTTCTTGTGAAAACAACATAATATGGCGTTTATATTATCTTTATGCTTTTATGCTGGCTGTGGTGAAGAAACACAGTACCTGGTCCATCTAAAGCTGGAGGACATGAGAAGCTGATAGCTGAAATGGTATGAAGTTTGCCAGGACAATGTGCTCCCAGAGAAATCCGTGAACAAATCTGAACCAGCAGAGTAAAGTTCAGCAATTTGCATCACCTAGCTGGGGCATTTTGAATTTGGTTCTGAACATGCCCACACAGGATTTACATCCGTGGAGCCACAGCCTCTGTGAGGAGGCTGCTCCCGTCCCTGGAACAGAACAGGACAAGGAGGGGTAATTTTGTGCTGCTGCGGTCTTTCACTGACTCCACATCCCTGATTGATCTTCCCAGACTGAATTCGCAGCACAGCCCAGGATCTCGCACTTCACATCAAAGTGGGAATTGTCAGTCCTGCGACCAGGCTTAAAGCTGGCAAAAATGCATAAACCTGGCATAAAAATACTGTTGCGTGCTTGAGCTAACTGAGAAGATCCCGGGTATGTTTTTGGACACTGCCCGTGCTCTAAGTTTTAACAAGCTAGCTGTTTCTGGTCTTGCTATCTGTCACACAAAGCATGCAATTACCGACTGCGGCTGGCTGTCACAGGCTATCTCTGCTTGCAGCTAAGCTGGCTTGTAGTTATCTTCCCATGTCCCAGCTGTGACACTTATTTCACCTCTTATACAGGGCCCTGAGCCATATCTGTAGTGGCTATGACCAAACTTTTTCCGCCCCGTCTGAGTCAGAACACTTTGGGGAGTATGGTCCCTCTTCACATTTGTCTTGATGTGCCTTATCTCACCCAGGGGCACCTGGGGATGCTCACCCGGCGTTTCTGAGATCCGTGCTTCGGGATGATGAGCAAGGCAGAGAGGCAACCTGCTCACACCTCATTTGTGCTCTGGAATAAGAAAAGCTGCTCTACCGACGTGATGGTGGCCGTGGCTCTGCAGGCCTTTCTCTACAGGCAGTGCTTGTGTAAGGGCCTCCCAATCCTTCTCCACTGAGCACATGTGCACGTGTCCTGTGCCTGTGCTCTTCCTCCTGCTCTTCGATTCCTGTCACTGTGCTGTCTTTGTGGTTGTGCTGCTGCCTTTACTTGCAGAGCCATGTGATCAAACAGATCAGAACTGGAAATAATCCTTGTTGTCAGGTTTTGGTTTGTTTTATGCAGCTCAGTTATGCTCACAGTGTGGTGAAAGAGCGGAAACAAGCAAAGCAGTGAGCATGGAGGTGGTTGGGTTGCTCTTTCATAAGCCTTCATCTTAGATAAACACAGTACAAGTTGAGTCTGCAAGTCTACCAGGCTCTTGAGGAGATAGGTGGGGATTACTTCTGAAGAACTTAGGCCTTGTTTTGGCACGGCCCTGAGTATAGTCTTGATGTGCCATGTATCGAGTCAGAAATGCCACGGTGGCAGGATGCAAGGCACTGAACCTGTATGAATTTACTCTGTCAATTCAAATGTATTTGAAAAATTCTGGAGGAGTCATTTTGTCTCAGAACACCTTCTGACAGAGCAGGTACTGTCAGTCCCCCTGTAGCCAGCTTAAACCCAGTAAAAAAAGCATAAAGTTGGCACAGAAATATTTCTGTATGCTTGCGCTAACTGAACGGAAAGAAGGTTGTTGTGTGCTTACATATGATCCAGAGCAAGCTGATCCCCAAAAGCCCACAGATCTGGTAATAACCAACCTGTAACCATGGCCTGAGTTGGTACAGAAGTCATCGCATTACCAGAATGAAGCCAATGCACTTGGTCTACCAACAGTGGGCTTCTGCAAGAAAGCTGTGAGAGCATAAATTCCCATAGTCCCTGGTCTGAGTACAGCTGCCTTTAATCCTGCGAATTTATCCCCGTGTTGAACTTCATGCATTGTGCAAACTCCCTGTGAATTCATAAATCTTTGAGGACTGTGGCTTAAGTGAGGTAAATTATAGAAATCAAAATTAAAGTGCAAAGCATATATTTCAAACAAACATTAAGGCTACTGAAGCCTGCCCTTTGAAAGCTTTCTTCTTCAGGTTCCAAGTGACTTTTATTTGAACGTTGAAGGGATTTTCATTCTGTGTTATATTTTACAATGAGTAGGGAGTTATGTTTTGAAAGTAACTCTAAAAATGAAGAGTGAATTATCACAAAAATGCAAAAGAAAGGAAAAAAAAGGCATAAGTGAGAATTAACTGTCCTTTCAAATGAAAAATTAAAAACTCCAGTGCTGTTGAAGGAAACTTAGAACAAAAATGATACCACATAAGGATTTCCACAATTAATACACAGGCTTAATTGGTTTAAGTTTCCCTTTCATTTTATACAGCATGAGGTCCACAGAGGCCATAATTTTGTGAAACTCTGGCTTTGTCAGTGGAGCTAACTTAAAATGTTCTCTCTCCTCCCTTCCCTGGCGCCTCGTACCTGGCTTCACACCGCAGAGCACTGCCCTCTCCATGGGCAGCTCCTGTTGCCAGAGCAAGGGTTTACAGGGCTGAGCCGCACACCGGCTTAAAAATAACACTCCCCGAGAAGAAGTGATTTTTAGCGTGAATCAGTTCTGATTTCTGGCGTGACCCCACAGACAACTGCAGTGGCATCACCGAGGAGGCCGTGACTGCAAAGAGGAGAACATGGGAGACTGAAATGGTGAAATGTCATTGGCAACTTCTTAAGTTAGCTCCGACAGCAAAGCCAAGATCTCATGGAGTTGCTGCTGACACGTCAATAGAAATGCCAGGGAAAGGTCCGTGAGAAGAGACAAAGCTTTTAGGCATCACCATGCAGCATATAATTTAACAAAAGACACCCGCTGGTCATAATAGATGGTTGAAATGAAAAGTATTAGTCACCCTTGGACCAGTGATTGACACAACATAATCCTCCAGGTATTGGTTTTTTTGAACAAAATGTTGTCATCAAAATATAGTAAAAGGTTGAATGTTATGGGGCATTGCTGGGTTTTGATGTGAGGCAAAGTATTTTAGCTACAGTTTGGCTTGAAAGGGCATTTTTTGTTCTTTTCTTTTCCTCCAGATCTTGTTGATTTAGCAGGTGGCTCTTCTGTATGGTATGTTTACCCTCTGTGATCTGGTTTTAAGTAAGCCAATTATCAGGGATGCTGTGACACAGCGGTTTGGTAGAGCTCCTCAGTGTAACTTAGTGAAGAACTTCCTAATCAGTACAATTACTTTATCTTCTGAAATGTGGAGGCTTTTAGGGGCCTTCTGGTCATAACAGAAACACCGAATAAAGATGGTATACAGAGAGCTATCATCTCCGGATAAAACATGTGGGATTCACCTGTCCATTTTGCATGCCTATATCTAAGCTGATCACCTAAGCTTCCTTTAACAGTTGACACAAAGAAGTAAGCACTTCCAGGGTACAGTTCATCTCATCCTGAAATGGACAGCTAAAGCGGCTCAGAGGAACAGTATCTTACCATTGACTATGAAGAAGGCATGGTGAGTTTGGACGCTGAAGCCTGTGCTGAAGACATCTCGGGCTGGTGCGATGAATCCCATGCAGCCAGTCAATGCTCTTTCATGCAATGCCAGTTTTTAAGATTTTCAGCTGTGCAGTCCTGCATGCTTTGGAAGTTGTTTACCCATTTGACTAGCAAAGTGAAGTCAAGGGGACAGATATTTAACTGCTGTGAATCAGTGTAGGTCTTCTTGTGAAACTGCATGGAAGCTCTGTTGACCAACTTCTCCCGTTTAAGATTAGTGTATTTACTATAAGCAGTCATCGTCAGAAACAAGTATGCTGTTAGGAAATGGTGAATAGGCAATTTGCCCTTAGCTCAATTAGCTCTGAAATGGAAAAAGCAGGAAAATTTATACAAAGAATAGGAAAACAGCACATGATTTCCCAACAGCACTTGGAAACTTTTTCTGCTGCTTTGATCGTTATTGTTCCCTTCTCTCACAAGCCCAGACTGGAGCCGTTACTTGGGCTAGGTGTAAATACATAGGGACAAATGATGAGATGAAGGCGTACACCACAGGATAAAGTCCCAGTTCAGAAGACAGCTTAAGTACTGAAGGCAGTGGGACGCTGATGGCATGCAAATGCCTGCTTCTGAATAAGGGCGTTCCCCCAGATCAGATCCTAAGTACTTGGCAAGAGCACTTTGCAGAGTCTCCCAGGACACTGCCAGATGTACTCAAACGCTGCCTGCGGTTCCCTTGCTGATCAAGTCCTTGATTTCCTCCAGGAGAGAAAGGATATCTTTACGCTAGTGTCAGGATCTGAAATTCTTCTCACTGAGGATGAATGTGAGCTCACTAAACTAGTTTTCCTTTGCGCTTGAATCTTGACAAGGTTGGGGGTAAAAACCTCTGCAGCTGGAATGCTCTTGACCTCCATGGAATCATGCCAGTGCAAGAAGTGGTGGAGATCATGCATCTCCACCAAGGTGGACACTTGTGCAGCAGAGAAAAAAAGGCCCAGTAATGGTGTTCACTCAGCTCTGCTGGGAAATAACATGTAGATATATTTTCATACCATTGAAAATGCAGTACGAAATGGGTGAAATTACTGAGTTTTAAATAAGGGCCAGTTACCTTAGTGTCAGGCATTCCAAGCGTTTTGTAAGTTAGTCACTTTCCTCTCACCACCAAAATACTGTAGGATGGAAACACTTTATGATTTTCTGATGATGAAATTTTACACTGGCAAGGTGTAAAATTATATTTAAGTATCAACCTTCTCTCTGCATCACACAGCAGTTTCCAACATGTTTGCATACTACATTTTACAGGACAACAGCTAATATCTACACTTAATATCACTTAAACCTTATATAGTTATCTGACATCTCTGAGCACTTTAGAGAAAAAAAGATTACTGTCTTTATGAAAATGCTGAGAAATTGGAGGTCACAGGTTCTTTTATACCAGAAATTATTTGGGATTTGGGGTACCTAACTTGAGACAAACTTTTCATTCACACTTTGCACGTCATTTTTCTTGGCAGTTGACTTTATATACTCTTTCCCAATCCTTTCTTTTTCTATAATCCTAGCATCCCAAAATGCATGCAGATCTCCAAAAGTTGTGGCTTCCCTTGAAAAATCCCGGGGCTGAGCATCTTGCCCAAAGACGACTTGCCTGATGAAATCTGCAGCTATACTGCCTTTTCACAGAACCTTTGCAGCAACATTAAGGTCAAGCTCCTAGACTGGCTGTCTAAGGCACCCAGGACCACACTGCCCCCCAGCACCCATACCACCACAGTGTGTTTATGCAGTCTGGCTTCCTATAGCATGTGCAGGCATCATGCTGCATAGCCAAACCACCTCTGCCACGTTTGATCAGTCTTCTGTCCAGATGCTGTCCAGATTTGTGCCAGCTGGTGCAAAAAGGGATAACAGTTTTATGCTACGTTGCGTCATCATATTTCGAAAGAAAGAACAAGGCAGCTTGTGTCATCTTGCAGTGCCCCTCAAGCATTTGACACTCCAGCATAGGGCCTATCACTGCCAAGCACGTACATTACCTCCTTGCTGCTTGTTGTCGCAGGCCAAGGATAGTTTATGAGTAAGAAAGTTCAATCAACAGCATGATGAGGTGAAGATCTTCTGCCCCACTAAGATCCTGTTGATGGATGTATGCAAAGGAACCTGGACTAACAATTGCAAAGGAGGATCTAAGATATCTCCTTATGGAGGCATTTTGTCCTGGCTGCAGTTTTCCACAGCTCTCCTCTGTTCACCCCAGAGACAGTAGCATGGACTGATCAAGTAACCAGTTCCCTAGACTCCCCTGGACTCAGGGCTGAGGACCTCAGCCACACAAGGAATCTGTAGGGTTTGGGGCCCTTGGCTTTGGCCCAGTGTAGTAGATGAGGTCCCATTACTCAAAGTGCCCTTGAGCTCTACCCCTAAAATACTCACTGTTGGAATAATAAAGCTGCCTCTAGACTGTTTGTATGAATTTTTAATCTCCAGCGCTCTGGGGTTTGCCTGTCCTTTTCAGTTGTCTGTTTCTTTAGTCCTATTTGTAAGTGAAGAGACATTCATCAAATTTGACTGCATTTTATTGGTGTGTAAAAATTTACTCTAGGCAATAACAGATAGACTTCTGCACAAGTATCAGAGGTGGGAATCATCCTAAATGCTGTAAGATGTCTACAGCGTAGAAGTCCAAACTTGACCTCTTCACATCTCTCTCTCTTCATAATAGTCAGCAGAGGAAGAAAGGCCCTTCTTGGGCATGATTCATCTCATGTGAAATAGGCCACATGAATCACTTTCTAGAAATGCCTTTTTCTCTGTATTGACTCTGAAGGGAGTCTAGATACATAACTCAGGCATAAATGGTTATACTGCAAATGTCCAGAGTTAGATGGGATGAATCCCAGATGCCTTGTCTGGACTTAACACCCTATGGAAAGACTTTTTTCTTCATCTACTTCCATATCAGGTGTGCATTTGTCAGCTGCTCAGGTGTCTCTGAGTATCTGCTGCAGAAGAGCTAATTTGTCCCTTCACACAGGAGTGCCAGACACCACTCCATCAAGATGGTTGAGGGAAAATACAAGTAAGGGTAGTGGGACTTGACCACAGGACATAAGGATCAGCAAGCAGGATCACAGAATGGTTAAGGCTGGGAGACACCTCTGGGAATTGTCTAGTCCGACCCCTGCTCAGAGCAGGGTCAGCTAGTTGCTCAGGACCACATGCAGTCAGGTTTTGAGTATCTCCAGGAATGGAGACTCCACAACCTGTGTGGGTGGTCACCCTTTTAGTAAAGCAGTGTGGGTTTTTTTAATGTTGAAATGGTGTTTCTTGTATTTCCGTTTATGCCAATTGCCTCTCATCCTTTTACTGGGCACCACTTAGAGTCTGACTTCATCTTCTTTAGTTGCCCCATCGGGTATTCATACACATGGATCAGATCCCCCCGAGCCTTCTCTTCTCCAGGCTGAACAATCCCAGCGTTCTCAGCCTACCTTCATATGTCAGATTCTCCAGTCCCTTCATCATCTTCGTGGCCCTTCGCTGACTTGCTGCAGTAAGGTCCTGTCTGTGTTGTACTGGGGAGTCCAGAACTGGACCCAGCACCCCTGATGTGTCTACCAGTGCTGAACAGATGGGAATAATCTGGCGACCCTCCTCCTAATGCAGCCCAGGGGCTCCTGGCATCATCTTGAGCTATTGCAATAGACAAGGGCAGCGGGCAGCTGCCAGCATGACGGTAATTCGCTTCCCAGGAATGCCAGAAGCATGTCTTCTGGTCAAAGAGCTACAGCCTTTAGGCAAGCCAAGTACAGCATGCTAGGGAGGACGCTTCGCAGGGAAACTGTATGTGTGGGATGGCAGGTAGGGAGTTCATAAGGAGGACCACTATTCTGGTACTAGCCTTCAGTTGCTGCTGAAAGAAGAGCTATATAGAATTGTAGAATCATAGAGTCATTTAGGTCGGAAAAGATCTTGTGGTTGATGGGTGGGTGGTAAGGAAAGGGCAGCTGCTCACCATACAAAAGGAGATTTGCCCTGTTGCTGGCAGATGGGATAAAAAAAAGGAGAGAGGTAAAGTGTGAAGAGAGGAGAAAGTGGAGGCCAGGCACAAGCAGATGTGTCCACAGGTACAGGGTCTCCAAGGGCATGAAGCCTCTGACATTTATGCGGATGGCATTGCCTGTGGTCTTTCTTGACCCAGAGCCACATTTATCAAGGCCGCTGCCATGGTTGTTTGCAGGTGGCTGGAGAGTCCTTTCAAGCATAGGATCCTGCTGGAGGCACTTGGGTTGGAAGAGGCCCCCACCACCCTTGCCTGGAGTGTGAAGAACACAGATTTACCATGCTGATCTGAAGGGTGTTCTCCATTCTGTCTTTGAAGTGATATCGTGCACAGTACTAGCAAGCCTTCAGCCTCTCTTAAAGATCTTCAGGACAGATAAAGATGGAGCACTTATTCCTGCGGAGATCCTCAGGGAAAAACTGCAGAATACAAAAGGTCAATGGCCATGACAGAAAATAATTTTTGCTGTCTGAAACACACTCCTTTGCCCTATGAGTGGATCACAGTGCATAGGGGCCAAGCTGTCCGTTATGTAAAGCATAGGATTATCTAAACAAATA
The DNA here is from genome assembly GCA_013401315.1 of Balaeniceps rex. Classification (NCBI taxonomy): domain Eukaryota; kingdom Metazoa; phylum Chordata; class Aves; order Pelecaniformes; family Balaenicipitidae; genus Balaeniceps; species Balaeniceps rex. The sequence goes on from VYZW01045831.1 coordinate 106,980, forward strand.
TAGCATATAAGTAATTTTTTTGATGTTTTGGTACAACTCTCTAGCAAAACTTGTGAGAGAAGCTAGATTTGTTGTATTACGACCTTCAGCAGGTCATTGCATCTCCCCTTGGGCCTTTATTTCTCATCTCTCTCGGAAACGCACCATGAAAAAGAACGCATGGCCGGTGAGTGGCACTGGCAGATGAACTGAGGCTGGTGTTCCACAGCGATCTAACATCTTCCCAACCTGGTGGGCCCATCTCCTCCCTCAGGGCCTGGTAGATGCTGGGAAAAAGCACTAGCAAAAAACAGCTCGGTGTTTTCATCCGGTTAGGGGGATGAAATGGCTGCGTCAAGGACCAGAGAGCACCAAAGCTGGCACCAAGACAGAGCGGGGTGCCTGGGCAGGGAAGGGCTGGGTGGTGGCCATTCACAGGCAGGGTGGCCGAGGCTCTTGTGGGAGGAGAGCCAGCAAAACACCGTTTTAATTCTTCTGCACACAAGCTATTTGCCAGTGTCTGTTAGCTCTGAGGGGACACTTGTAAAAGCTTTATCTACCTGAATGAGTCACTGAAGAATGTTGCCCGGAAACTTTTTTTTTTCTGGTTTGCCCAGTCCACTGCAATGAGTCAGTGACTAGTGGAGGTAACAAAAACTGTTCACTGAAATAAAAAATGCCAGCGTTCAGCAGGGTGGCACCCCTGCTCAGTGTGTGCTGTAAAATTCCAGCAGGCAAGGAAGGCCGCTTGGCTCTTGTTCAGGAGCCGGCAGGAAACAAGCCCCACTAAGCTGTGATTCAACACCAAGAGAAAAAAAAAGAAATCCCTTCCTCTGTAACAGGGAGCATGGATGAACATGGCTGGGTTAATAAAGCAATGCTGCCCTGTCACATCTGGAAACCCAGGTTGGGGGAAAAAAAAAATCCAATTAGCTCCAACTGTCCTTACTATAGTGGTCCTAAATCAGTCCCTAGAGAGCTGTTGCATCAGATAACCGCATCCCGTGGTGACTGACTGCACGCTCTACAACATTTGCCACAGATGGCAGCCACCAGCCAGGAGAGAGGGGTGCCCATTAGCAGAGAGGCAGAACTCAGCTAAAAGTGCACCCCCCAGCCTCAGAAAAGTGGTAATGGCATGAAACAGAGCTGCTTGCTAGCAGATGCCCCTCCCATGCAAAAGAGGTTGCTGGTCTAGAAAGAAAAAGAAGGAAAGAAGGAAAGAAGGAAAGAAGGAAAGAAGGAAAGAAGGAAAGAAAGAAAGAAAGAAAGAAAGAAAGAAAGAAAGAAAGAAAGAAAGAAAGAAAGAAAACGGACCCTACAAAATATTCTTTCTTTTTTTTTTCCTTTTTTTTTCCCCCTCCATTGTAAAGCACCCAGGCAAAGCCAGAGCTTATAACCTTCCCTTATTCCAGGTGCTAAAGCTTGCTGTGTACAAAAAAGCACCGTGAGAGACTGGCTGGATTCTCTCAGTTAGCAGGTGTTGGAAGCCTGCAGGGATCTGCAGGTTAATTAATCCTGACTTACCAGGGCTGGGGAGGCTTATTAGCCTCCACCCTAAAAATGAGGAAGACAGGAGGAGCCCTCTGGGGGGAGGCAGGTAGTGTTTGTGGGGAGAGAAGCTGAGGCAGAGCCAACTCTGGGGAAGAAGCTTTAGGTGGGGCTTATGAATTCATTTTTCCATCCCTTTTCTCTCAATAAAAGCAAAGTTCAGAAGAAGTATATTTTTACACTTTAAAACAAGCATCTAATTTGTCGACGGTTAGCAGGAGCTCCCGTAGCTGTCGTGCAGAAGCCAAATGAAATCTCCCCACGCTCTACTGCAGAGCGGGGCGAGCGCTTTGGTGTTACTCACCTTTGCTGTCTCAGGCCCTAAATGAGGAATTTTTAAGGCCCGTAAGGGGGTGGGGGGGATATTTGACTTGCTGTCAGGGCTTGTGAGACCACACGCTTGACTGGATAGCGTTTCTGTGCTCGCCCGCCTGCGTGTCATAGGGTATATGATGCTTTCTAATCAAATCCAAAATGTCAGGGAAGGTATCGCTGGCCAAAACCCTGTTGACTGTGGGGGAGGGAAAGGAGAATGGAAACACCACAGGAGGGGGTTGGGCCAACTGTTTAGCATAGCTACAGCTTCCACCATCTCTGCAGTTGTTTATAGTTCAAACAACTGGCTGATGGCACCCACTTGCACCTTCTTGCTCAACAATGCCTCTATCTCCTCTCTCCCCCCCTCCTCCTTGCCTTTGAGGTGTTGACACCCTGACAAACTCAGCCCTGGCCTCCCCAGGGAGCAGGGCGAGGTTTTCCAGGGAGGGCTGAGCTGTGCATCCCGGCTTCCCTGCTCCTCCCAGCTCTTGCCCAAAGCATCCTCTCACATGCCCGCCCCAGGCAGCTGGAGCAGTTCAGGGTGGCAGGCAGGACAGAGTGGTGGGAGATGCCCGGGCTGCCACCACCACCACCACAGGGGGTGTGCGCCAAACTGCAGATTTGATGCCCAGAAAATATCAGTGAGGGAAAGGGAAGAGGGACCACAGCCCTCCTGGGATGTGGAATTGCACCCTCTGGGAGAGGAGGAAAAGAGATACGTGCAGAGCTCCGGCTACGGGAAAACACGTAAAGCCCTGCATGCAGAGGGAAGGGCAACCCAAGGAGCACCCTGGAATAAGGGCAAACAGGAATGGGAGGAAAACACAGAGGTTTAGTGTGGAGGGAAGTGAGAAACGGGGAGTAATCAATTCCTTCAAGGCACCTCTGGAAAAGAGGTCAGAAGGGTGGCAGGCATAAAAGCAATCCTTGTGGGGATCACCCTTGTCATGTGCTGGGCCTGTGAAAGCTCTTCTCTCCCCCAGTACATTGGACTCAGACCTCTCATCCACGGTGTGTTCTCAAGGCAAACTCAGGTCAAAATAAGCCCTTAATGATGGTAACAGTTGCCTTTGATAGAGCTTAAAAGAGAAGAATAATACAATTTTTTTTGCTTTTAGCGGGGGGGGCGGGGGGAAGCGTGACTGTTATTCCAGGGAGGACTACTAGGCTTCAGGCTATCACTTGTCCTGATTCTCAAGGAACAAATCAAGAGAAAACTCCTGGTGTTTCATTTCACGTGAGAAACGAAAACGAGCCCGTTCCCATTTCAGAGGGTTTGCTGGGATGCCCCTTTCCCTCCTCCATCATCTGCAACCAAGATCTGAAAATTACAGAAGCGATGAGGGTGGTGCTCACCGCCCAAGGATAATTCCCAAATTCCTCCCCCCTACACACGCACATCCCACTGAAAGCTGTTGCCTGTAGCAGATTCCATCTCGAGCCACCTAGTGGCATTTGCTAGAAATAGATACTACAGGCAACATCAGGCTACGAGCCCCAAGAAAAAGGCAAGAGGTTGAGAAAGAGGCTTAGTGGCAGCTCTGTGGTCCGTCCATGTCTCGCCCAAATTGCACTGAAAGCTTTTTTTTTGTTGCTGGCTGGGTCGCCCAGTTCCTAGAGCATCCTTCGGGGCATGGACCAAACGCTGAGTATCTCAACAGGAGGTAGCAGGGGGTGCAAAGCTATGCAGCCCCTTTCTCCAGATCCAGCTTGTGTTGGTTTCCTTTGCTGCGAGCTGAAAGCACTCACGTGTTGCAAATGCCTTAGAGGAACAGCAAGCCCTCTCTCCTGTATAGAGGATGTATGGGGGACTGCGTAGGGGCCTTCATGGGGCTCTGGGCGAAGGAATGGAAAAAAAAAACAAAAAAAAGGCTTATTGTCCAGAGGCAGGGGAAGGGGAGGTCTGTCTGGTGCCATATTCCTCCAGGCACTGCTGGGGGGAAGGGGAAGCCAGTGGAAAGGAAGCCCAGGTGGCCCCAGGGTATTTCTTAGGGTGATAAACTGCTGTGGAATGAACATCCGAGTCTGGAAGCAGCCAGCCTGCATTGCTAAGTTTTGAAACACGTGAAGCGAAATTAAATCGGTCAATCTGACCGCTACTTATTGCGTCATGTCAAAGAATAGCTTGACTAGTTATTTTTCTCTCCCGCTTTCTCAAGGGGGAAACCCAAATCTGCAAAAATCATAATTCATTCCCCCTAAAATCAGCACGCACCAAAAAAGGCAGCTCTTCGAATTTGCTTTTGCCTTTTCAAGTTCCATGGCTATGAAGCTTTAAACAATGCAAATATTTGTTTTGCGTGAGAAGATGCTAAGATTCTCACAAAGTCATCGTTTGCCAGAATCAGGGGTTAATGTCACAAATGCACCAAATATCACAAGACTTACAGTAAAATCATAGAGATTCACAATATTAATATATGTTGCTTTGTCTTTTGGATTAGTTTCAGCCTTCTGAAAGCCAAAGTTTCCTTTCATTTTTTTTTTTCTCTGCAGAACATAACCCAAAATATCAAAAAGCCAAGTGAGAGTCTGGTTTAAAGAGCAAGATACATAATATGTAGAGGCAAGGGTATGGCAAGAATGCTGTGATTGGACATATCAATCATTTCTATGGCAACAGAGGAGGATATAACAATACCGTAGAACTAAGCAGAGGAGATTGGGCAAAAAAAGATCATCATTATACACTACCAATGTTTTCATTTACTTGTTGTAGAGATAGAATCACAAAATGCAGAAAACCATACACAAGATATCCAAAATTATTATTTATATTTCCACATTTATAGTTTACAGAAGCAGAAAATATCTTGTATACAATGAGTGTATCCTTGTTCTTCCAGGGAGTGTCTGTAAATCCATAAGACTATAAACAAAGGATATGTTTTGTGAGAGTGTATATAATGTAGTATAATAAACTAGGAGTATGTGATTGCATGTACAGACACAGAGACTCAGCCTTAAATATCCACAAAGCTCTTGCCTTTCTATACTTCTCAGATGAAAATCATAACGTTTAACACAAAAAGTGAGCATTTTCATATTTTTCTCATAAATGTATTTAGTTCTCTTTTTAGTCACCACGGGTGGGATTTAGCTTGCCTAAATTATAGCTCCTGGATGTGAGATACAGCCTAAACTCCCACGGCAGCCAAGGAAGACTGAGTCCATACGGTCAGTGGAGCCAGCTAGCTACTCTCCTTCTCCTGAGGTAAACCCCAACACTTGGTCAGCCAAATTGCTCTCCAGACTCCACCAACTATATGGTCTAGATCCTTACTGACTGTACCAAGAGCTTAGTCAGCTTGCTCCCATGCAGACACTTATGCTTTAGACACCTGAGGCACAGTCCAGCTGCCTGCCCATCAGTGTCTGACACCATTTCAGACCCCTTTGGGTGGCTGTGACATCCCCACGGGGCTGGTGGAGGACCTGCAGGAGGCTACTGGAGCAGCTGCTCAAGACTAAGCAGGATATCCAACATCGAATGGCATCAGAGCTGAGGTGACTGAATCAAGCTCTTCAGAGGGGAGCAGCAGGCAAGGAGTCAGGTGTGAAGTCAATGTGGGGAGCCCAGGGAGCAAGTCAGGATCAGCAGGGGATGGGGGGGCACAGGTACACCTACAACATAGCTGGGGCAAGGACTGGGCACCAGGGTCTGAGCTCACACGCAGCCCCTGGCACAAGGGGTACAGGGTGCATGTCTGGGGGTCCTGTGGGAGGCTGGTCAGGGCAATTAAAACCTCCTATAGTGCACGCAGGACCCTAAACCCCTAAAATCAGGGTGAGCTGAATCCTCACCCTTCACGTTTACAGTGCAGATATCTGCATTCGAGGCCATCAGCCACGCTTCCTCTCCGGTAGCTGGAAAGAAGCAGGCACTGCCAGGAAGCTGTATCATTTGTTCTGAAGGTATGCTATCGAAAGAGAGAAATTACGCCCTGGAAGTACCTGTATCTTTCCTCTGACCATAAAGGGAATCTCAGCGTAGATGGGTTTGCTGTAAAAGGAGTCAGATGAGCCCTGCGTGATGTACCTTTAAGACGATCCAGAATGAGCACAGATGGCAATAATCATACACGGGTGTAGCGCCATAATGTGGAGCCTTCCTATCCATTCACATGCATTATCTCTATCATGATATTGGAGGCAATGTTAACATAAATTTCTTAGATTAAATACCGATGATGTCATGAAAATGTTTGCTGTGGGCTGAGTCCTCAAAGGTTATTCCATTTCCTACCCGGAGGACAGAGAAGGTACATACTGCCCCTCACTGCTGTTGCCCATGGGTCTATCCTTGCTGTTATTCCTCTTTAGCTGCCTCTGCGTGGCAAGGCTATGTTGAAATATGTTACAGATTTCTAATATCTTTAATTTTAGAGCAGGGGCAAGAGGAACAAACAACAAACTCACACACAGAATGGAGATGGATATTGGGGGTAATAAGCAGTAGACTGACAGCTCTGTCCTGGAGCCCCTCCTCTGTCGGATAGCACAGGCCCCCTCCCATTGCCCAGAGAGCTTCCACACCGACCTTGTAAAACGGCAATACAGCCCCATATTCCTTTTCTCAAAGGTGGTAATTAGTCCTGCACACAGTGGTAGCTTTGGTGATCCTGACACCTCCGTAACAGAAGTGGAAGTGAAAACATCAGCTCTCAGAAGGTTGTCTCTTCTCTCGGAGAAAGCTAGACATGAATGTTTTGAATTAAGGTACAAAACAGCCTCCCACACAAGGCCAGTGATGGTGCGGAAAGTCTCCTGCACACCTACGTATAAACACATACACCACAGAATAGATCATAGAATAATTCAGTTTGGAAGGGACCTGTTTAGGTGCCTCTCATCCCTCTGGTCCATCCCTTCACTAGAACAGGGCTCTGTTCAGATCAGCTTGCTCAGGGTAGCTTGCACGGGTAGCTGTGTTGCGAGCATCTCCAAGGACAGGGGTTCCAGAGTCTCACCGGGCAACCAACCGCCCCATGAGGTTTGGTTTCCCTTTTATCTGATGAGGATTGCCTTTGTTGCAGCCTGTGCCATTTGCCTCTTGACTTGAGCTTGGCCTTCACTGCAGTCTCTCATAGCATCCTTACAGTCAAACTGCTGAAATGGGTGACTGGACTGTATAGTGGGTGGAAAGCTGGCTGGATCGCTGGGCTTAAAGATTTGTGGTCAGAGGTACAAAGTCCAGCTGGCAGCTGGTTGCTAGTGGCCTCCCTCAGGGGTCAGTGCTGGGGCCAGTGCTGTTTAACATCTTTGTTAATGAGCATTGCTCTCCCCTTGTTCACAGAGCCAGTCATCTCAGCACAGAAGGCAGGCAGGGTGGTCAGGCATGATTTGTCCTTGCTAAGCCCATGCTGGCTGTTCTTGGTTACCTGCTTGTTCCTTATGTGTCCAGTCACAGCTTCCAGAAGATACGCTCATAATCTTTCCAGGGACTGAGGTTAGGCCAACCAGCCTGCAGTTCCCTGGATCTTTTCTCACCCTTCAGGTGTGACATTTGCCTTTTTCCAGTCATTGGAGACCTTCCCTGATGACCACAACCTTTCAAAGATGGCAGAAAGCCATGGCTGTCTCCCTCAGCACCCTCGGATGCATCCGAACGAGTCCCATGGACTTCCGTCCTGCCTGTCTTCAGACCACGTACTTTTGACAATACCAAAACACCACTTCCACCTACAATTCGATGTTACACAGCCAGTGCCAGGAAGTGCAATCTTCTAGCTGTGTTCTTCTAGAGAATCTTTCATATCTTCGTAGTTCTGGCCTGGGAGATTAAACAGGAAACCTTTCTGATCTCCATACCACTGCTTTGCAACTAAAAGTGGCAGTGTCTGCAGAGAGACATAAGTCAACCTTTTCTTTCCTAAAAAGGCTTGCAAGCACCATCCACCCTGCTCTTAGAAACTTTGCAGTCCTTAAAGGAAAAAACTAAACCCTCCTCCCTCATAAACGTCTCCAAAAACAACACAACACTCCCTGGAGAATCAGGAACTGGAAAGCAGGTCTGGAAGGTCTGCTGTTTTTTTCTTCCTTCACACATTCTGCTACTGTAAATAAGCTAATTCTTGTACCAAATCCTGCTTCTTGCTCAGCCAGAAAGTGTGGGATGTCCCATGGCCAAACTAGCTGCAGACTTCTACATCTGAGCGTGTTGCATGGATCCCTTCCCAGCCGATGGAGGGAAGCAGGCTTTCCTACCTCTCCTTATAAGGTAGATATCTAAACCAGGTCAGACATTTCTCACAGTTACTGGAATGGGACCTGGAGGACCAGCTCAGATGTAGATGTCTACACTGAAGGTGCTCAGTGTTAGCTGAGATGGATGCTGCCTGAAATAAATATTAAAAAGTGGCACAGATCTCTACAAGCATGTTCCTGGCTCCTAGACTGACCCTCAAACTACACTCTGAGTCACCAGAAGAGTCCTGGTAGAACAACTAAATCTTTGGACATATTAGAGCAAATCTGGAGGGAAGTAAATTCTAATTCTTCCCTGAAAGCACTTAGCCATTAATACCAAAACCAAGGTGTTAGCTTGACTACCTCAGATGATTTTGAAGACAAAGATGATTTCTCAGAAACTGACACTTTGTAAGAAGGTTTTGAGTGTGGTAATACATTTCTTGTGCTAGCTATGTCCTTATGCCAAATGTCAGAACGTGTCCACTGTATACTAGAAATTATCTTTCACTGGGTTGCGTGTGGTGATTTCCATTTAGAAAATAAGTGTAAAACTCTGTGTGTGGCTGTAGCTCCACAGGCTTACAGACAGCACAGGATAGAAGACAGTAAGGAATCCAACCCCTTGCTCTCAACAAACACGTTCAGAAGTCGTAATGCAGGGATTAGCCTAGATACTCCCTACAATATTACATCAACATCATGTTTGCATAGTTACTCCCAGTCCCAGAACAAACAGTAAGGAAATAGTGAATCAGACCACAGAGGTTTCCAGAAACCTGAGCAGACAGACTGACTGAGGTGCTTGTGCAATGAATAAAAGTACTGTCACTTCTCCCCAGCCAAACTCACTCTGGAGTAATTTACTCAACGTTGCGTGAAGCACCTGTAAAAGTTTCAGCATGGGGACTTTTATCATTCTGCTAGAGGCTTGAAGTTGAAAAAAATATTCTGTCATCTGAACACACAGTACATTCAGGAAGGATTTTTGCTTCAGGACAGGTAATTCCATGATTAACTGAAACCTGTGCTTTCTCAGCTGAGCCATGTCTGCATCCCTAATTCATTGTCGGTCAAATTCTGTTATCCTGATTTGGGTCATCTATTAGAAATAAGGAGGATTTCCCCAGAGAAGGTATTGATGAAAGATGCAGGTCTAGAATGAACTGCACTAGACATTTAAGTGTTTCCATTGCATTAACAGGTATTTTGAGGTGAATCAAAATTCCTTCAAATCATAATATGCAAAAAGATAAAAAGATATGTGAAAATATTAAAAACAAAACCATACATCTTTTGCATTCCATGAAATTACTTAAGATATCCCTGGTTTTACTCCACGGCTTTTAATGGACTGTTGTCAGAAGGCTATGATCTGTGCTGCCCCAACTTTTTATTTACGTATTTATTCTCTAGTGGATCAAGCATAACAGATTCAGCAGCTCCTGTCCTGCCTGACTTAAGCTCAGAGAAAGTAAAAGCAGCTGTAATCTGTACCTTTCAGGTATGAAACACTTCCTCTGAAATGAAAAAGAAAACAGAAAACAAACAAAAAGCACCCCCTTTATCTCTATTCCGAGATAAATCTATCTGTGAAGGTAACACACATAATGAGAGAGGAAAAGGTGCCAGTAGACAGGTGTGACCTGGCTTTCGTTAGCTATACCTTTATCTAACTGGGTGGAGACACAGAAAAAACAAAATCTTTCCATTTAGCTGTGTCATTACGGGGTGAGGCACCCTGGCTTTGGTGCACTGAAACTCTGACAGTGGGTAGAGTCATGCTCTCCCACTAGCTTCAGTTGCTACATCTCTTTCCCAGCTTCTCAAACGTCCTCACTTTCCCCAGCTTTCCTCATCGCTGGAAACTGGCTATGTGTCCAGAAAGGCATGTCCCTCTGTACCCTTCCAGCATACCAGCACATTACGGTACCGCAATTTATCGCTCGCATCTTTCCCCTCATCCCCTTTGGTCATCTGATGGTCTGGGCAGTTCAATGCAACAGATGGAACGCAGCTCTCCGATACGCACTCGCTGCTCCCACTGGCTCCAGAAGAATTTGCATGTGCGGTACTGAATGAAGATTTGCTCCAAGGAATTTAACAAGAGAGCTTCTCACGTAATACATATGCAACTCCATCTGTGACAGAAAATATGCCCATTAATAGTGTCAGAAAGAGGAATGTAGCTTATAGCTCTTTTCAAAGAGCAAATAAAACATTTAGGTGCACAGCAAATAAAACCATGTGATTTCATTTACTGCAACTTCTAGGATAACATAATGGTTTATCTATTGGTGACTAGAAGCCATTCTGCAAACACTTCCTGAATTTAGCATGAATTACCTGCAGAAAAGTCAAAAAAGCAACACAGTGGTGCTCAAGTCACCGTTTGTCGGCAGGGAAGCTTTAGTCCTACAGTTGCAAAACATGTTGCTTAGCACTCAGCATGAGCTGGGAGTCAAATCCAATAGCTTGCAGATATTAAATATTTTGCAAACGTCAAATAAAATATTTCACAAACAAACCATGGTTTGAATATTGTTCCAAAGTATTTGGGCAATACTTTGAAATGTATCTATTCAAAGACAACTGGGAGTTTTCAACATTTCACTAACTCCAGTGGGCCAGCTCCAGCTTAAGTATTATTTTTATCTGTTTCTACCAAGAGAGTACAAAAATTCTAACACTTAATATGTTTAGCAAAGCAATGCTGTAGCTGGAAGCAGCACAAAGGACATAAGGCTTCTCTGTGCTATCTGGGGATTAAAATTGGCAAACGTGTTTCACTAGCCTGGTTTTCCAACAGAGTCACAGAGCAGAAACAAGAGAGGCACTTACTTCACCAATGTATCTCCCTCTCCGAATGAAGGCTTGCTCCTTACCGAGCGCTTCGTGGTGTCAGGGTGAGACCTCGCGTAGCGGGATGTCCACCACCTCCCTGGGCCACTGCTGGAGTGCCGAGGAGGCTCTACAGTCTGGTAGAGACCTACCTCCTAAAATACAACCTGACTTGTGGGTTAGTACAAGGACAGCTGTCTGCATTGCCTGGAGTACGTAGCCAGGCTTAGCCCGCACCTACGAAGATTTCTAACCACCTCTTCCTACAGCCCCATTAGCACAGCTAACGTGTTGTAAATGCGGTTTTATGAATCACTCCCTGAAGATTTTTGGATGTCACTGAAGGGTCACAGTGACAAATAGGGACCATATGGCTTACTCACGACAGCTTACCCTCCTCAGCCAGAATAGCAGAGCTGAGACAAACCCCAAACCCTCCAGCATTTCACAGCCCCCACAGAGACCCCACAGAGCTGGAGAGGGGGCTCAGGACACAACTTGTCACCCATGCTTGTGTCTAAGCTGCCCACTGCAGCAGGAACTCCTGGACTGTCTTTCATGGTACTTATATCTGGCTCTGTATGAGATGTGGGCTGACTCCAAACCCCAGATTACAGCTCTGCAGCATAGCCTCTCAGTTGCCCCTCCTTGAAAATCTTCCCCTGCAGCCGACAGGTAAGGATCGTTAATGGGATAATAATCCCGGTAATGGGATCTGGGCAGCTGCAGCCAAAGACTAACCCTCCACTGGCACTTAGGAGGGATTTTCAATAATCTGGAATACAGGTTGAATTTTCTATGTATAAATACTGGATGCAGCAATGTGATTAATGACAAAGTTATCTCTTGTGATGAAACAGGAAAGTTTGGTCCAGAGCCAGCACTGGGAGGTGAAGGGAGCTGAAGCTCGGGCAGGGAGAAGGGCCATTAGAGCTCCTTCTCCCCTGAGCTTCCAGGTCTGGCCAAGCACCACTCCAGGTCCCAGCTCTTTTTTTAGGCTTTTCCAGTCAGGTTTAAGTCAAATCTTAGTGATCAAAGGTGGTGGTACAAGAGATGCTACGGAGAGGCACTGCAGAGATAAACCCTCAGGAAAAATCCAGCCCTGAGTGAAGTGTTTCAGAAACTCCTGATAAACTTTTTGTAACATAGATCAGGCGCCTCACATCTGATCCCATAGCAGAGAACGAGGATGTCACAGCAATTGCCTCGAGACAGAGAGACTGTCACACCAAGGACTGCCCTTCCCAGACTAGCAATGCAATGTGCCCTCTGGTGAGAAACCAGCGGAATAAAACAGAAAAATCCCCAAATTTTGCAGCCCTCCCAGATTCATCAGACCACTGTTAGGACCAGTTATCTTTTTCCCATTTGGTGGAAGACTTAAGGCCAGCCTCTAGCCAGATAGAGACAAGTCCTTTGGCTGAGCTGGCGTGGCATGAGGCCATTTCGTACATCCACATCGCTCTGCTCTGTCCCTGGAGCTCTGCATCCTCCTCTCTCACTGGTGTTTCCCACGGGATCTGCTGAGCCACCAGCTTCTCCACTGCCTATGTATAAAGAGCTTTCCACCAACCAGGTTCTCCACTTCCTACGTACAAAGAGCTTTCCACCAGCCCTCATGTTTCCTTTGCAACCGTAGAGCCTCCCTCATCCTCCTCAGCTACAAACAATTCCTTTGTGGCTCTGCCCCAAAAATGGCCTGGCATGGCCCAAAGCTTCTTCCTTGGCCATGCTGGGGCATGGGGGAAGCTGAAGTACGACATGATAAAACCTCTTTGCCAGAGTTGCCAGAAGTAAGTCTGTTTTGCTTCCTTGTTTGTGGCACCTTGACAAGGTCAGGCTGAAGCATCTGGCAGTGAGTGACTAACTCAAGGCCGCCTCGTGAGTCAGCAGCGCAGCCTGGCAGGGCTCAGGAATGCTGATTGCCAGGTCTTGCAGTCACCACTAGATCATGCTTTCCCCATGGTTGCCCTAGCAAAGCTCTCACGGGTGAGTACAGCGCAGAAATATCTCCTGTAATGAGGATTTCCCCCTGCAATTCTTGGCAAAGCTGAATTGCTGCAGATTTATAAGCCTCCGTTCAGATCTTCTCTAATTCCTCTTTTGAAACCCCATTACCTCCATCTGTGTTGCCTTTTGCATCAATCAGCCATTTTTACTTGATGGGCTGTTTTTGTGTTTGTTTTGTTTCTTGCAAACTCTGATAGAATTTCACCAACTGAATTTTGTAGACTCCTTCATTACTCACATCTTGTGTGCAAACAAATGCAGCCTGCATAAGGAAAAAACACAAATCAGCACAATTTTGTTTTTCTAAGAAAGCAGAGAAGTCCTGAGTTCTACCCAAAGCAAAGCAGTTTCATTGCAAAAAGCAGTATTAACTAAGAAAGATGGCAGTACTACATCCAAACGATTCAGAAACATTGCCCAGAAAATCTTTTTCCAGCCCCAGAACTGATTATTTTGCATCTTCTATTTCAATTGCATTCAATGACTGAGGGTCAAATTCAGCCTGATGCTGAAGAGTGACCAAACTTAAGCCTAGCAGGACTGCTGTGGGCGTCCATGTCCCCTCCAGAGGTGATTAAGTTCCAGTGAGAGTTTGCAGAGGGCCAGCGGATAATAATTTTGCCTTTATAAATCACGTGGTATGGGCAATAGATGGATGAACAAGTATGTAGGCAGACATCCTCACAAATGAGCACCACCCAGGGCCATTCTCTGTCGGTAGGGCCAGCTGGGATGGAGCAGCCCACACCCATTATATTCATAGAATCATTAAGGTTGGAAAAGACCTCTAAGATCATCTAGTCCAACCGTCAACCCAACACCACCATGCCTACTAAACCATGTCCCAAAGTGCCACGTCTACACGTTTTTTGAACACCTCCAGGGATGGGGACTCCACCACCTCTCTGGGCAGCCTGTTCCAATGCTTGACCACTCTTTCAGTAAAGAAATTTTTCTTTACTAAACCTCCCCTGGCGCAACTTGAGGCCATTTCCTCTCGTCCTATCTCTTGTTACTTGGGAGAAGAGACCGACACCCACCTCACTACAACCTCCTTTCAACTCCCTTTACTTCTAAAGCAGGGTATCTACTGGGAAGTGGACCTTGACTGTGCTAGCTCCCAAATCCACTGGAAGTGCGTTAGTCATCCTGGGCCAAACCCCCAGACCAGGCACTGTTTAACAAATGATCAGTGTTGATGACCAGGGGCCAGTGGCTGCAAGGGTCCTTGTCACCATCTAATTAATAAATACAGGAGGAGGGGTAATTCCACAAAACACCAGCCTCATCTGTGCACTGGGCTAGGACATTACATGTTATATATGTGCACAGGGCTTGTTCTTATCCCTTCTTTGCAGGTTAGTGCCCTCTCCTCTGCACCAGCACAATTGCTGACATCATTTGGGGGCTAAGTTGGATCATTTCAGTGACTAGCACCAATCTTAATAAGCACGTGTGATGGCACACCCAAGAGGGCGGTGAGCTGAAGTGTGGTGGTGCAGGTGAGGGCTGAAGCAGAGGGGCAAATTTCACAGTGTCAGCCAAATATTGTATTTCTTTTTAAAAAATCTTTATTGAATTACTGCCTATTTTTACATCTTGCAGGACCTGATCTATTCATCCAGCAAGTTACATACTTTTTTATTTATGAGAGATGCTGACATCTAGAATCAAAGAAAAATTATGATGTGATCACTTTTGAATTAATTTTGTCTGGTGCTGTGACTTTTCTGAAGTGTTTTTGTCACCAGACATTACATTGTAAAAATATTCCTGGTCATTTCAGAATATGTGGAAGTTTTGACTTTTGATTGTGGCAACTTTAAACCCCTTGACAAAGAAGATACTACTTTTTTTTTTTTCTTTTCCAGTTTACAGCAAAACAGTCTGATCACAAAAGCTCCATTCCAGAATCTTGTAGCCAGATTTGATCATAAATTATAGAAATGCATTTCTTTCAAAACAGAACAAAAAATGTAATAGTTTTTGTCATGTGTTTTAACAGTAAATGTTATTTATGATAACTATAGGAAAAAATAATGTCATCTAATGGTCACAGGAGATCACTCAGCATCCTGCAGTGCTGTTACTAGTTGTCATCCCTTTGGGGAAGAAATAACAAGTTGAGACTGAGGTTGAAATCCCAGCCAAAAAAGCTCTCTTTGAAGATGTCTCTGTAGCAGTACCACCATTGTACCCCTTTGATTACACCCTTGTGTTGTAACCACATGATCATTTGGTTTCTTCAGAAAACACAGCTTAACTGATGAATTTTTCTGTATGCCGCGTGAGTTTTGGTTGCTTATCCATTATATTTCTTATGTGTGGGGAAGGGGAGGGACATGTTTGACAAGTAGTGCCACTTTACTTCATGGGTGCAGTGACAAATCCAGCTTGAAAATGTCCAATATGATGTGTGAATGCATTTTTTCCCTCAAGGATGCCTCCCAGGGACACGAAGCCTGCTGAAGTTTGCTTTCACTCCATACTAGCAGGCATCATGTGGCTCCTACTGATTTGCTCTCTCTCTGTGACTGCTTTTTAGCGCCAGCTTTTCTCTTCCCCTGCTCCTTGGGGTACTGGAGCTATGGAACTAATTCCAGCCAGCCTTCCACACCACCAGCCCCACTGGAAGCAGTAGTGAAGCCTGGTAGTTTTGCAAAGCTTTGGTCCTTCTCCCTACCTCTTTGTCCCATGGGTGAAGGAGAACTGGCATTACTGACAACCAGGACCAGCAACGCAGTATTGGAGAAGAAATCTTCCCTTTGCCCTTTCAGCACACAGTAGCGTAGTCAGCTCTGGGTACAATCTTTCTATCCAGCTAATGCAGAGCATCAAGATTTTCACACCTGAACAAATTAAAGAAGTCAGTCAAAAGCCATCTACAGGCTCATCTAATAGAAGTTGGATCCTAACTGTGTCCCAGTCTGGATTCAGGACAAGACATAGGACAGAAACAGTTTAGGTTTTAAGTCAGTATAACCTAAGAAGCCCCAGCTAGCAGCATTCCTCCTGCAGCTGAGGAGTCAATTACTCATCAGCCTTACGCTGGCACAGCCTTGAAGTCTGTCATATGATATAGCCCAGCATGGGAACAGTGTCAGGCTGCTCACAAGAGTCACAGGCTGGCCACCCCGGCTTAGATAAATCAGTTTCCATCAGTGCCTTTTGAGCAGACATCCATCCCCCTCCTCTGAGAGTCTGTGCTGATGCTCTCAGCGATGAGATACTGTTACTCTAACTTAGGGAAGTAGCAAGAGTCCTGGTTGCACCAAAATAGTGTAAGCTCTTCCCTGCAAGATACATCAACTGCGTATTGGTGTGAAACTACACTTCTGTCATTCAGTCCTCCATTTTTTTGCATTCCCCCAAAAGCCAGTGCACTTTACAGCTTTATCCAGCTCCATATGTGGATACTACCAAATTGGACTTGTATGTCAGCAGCACATTTACACAAAATAATTCTAACTCTCTACAACAGTATCATTGCTATCAGCTTATTCCCAAGTCATTTGAGAAGAGCAGATGGAGATAGTTACAAGTGAATTCTACAACAGAAAGATGCTACACTATTGTGTGAAGGGAAGAACTCCAGGGACTTTCCTATAGACTTTGGTTGAAGTTACCAAACCACAACTGGCACATTGGGTCAGCCACTTGCAAGAGCTCCAGGGGCTCCTGACAGATGCCAAGCTCTTGCTTCCTACCACACCCCACTGCTTCCAGTTCTGGGACACTTCCTCCCTATTCTGACAGATGATGACCTGTTCCCTATTAAAGTTTTTGTCGACTCTTGTCTAGACTAAAGCAACACCATGTATATGAGCAAGAAGTCATGAGCTCTTAGGAAATTCCAGCAAGTACAGAAAGCTGCGACACTCCTTCTCACCAGCACAGACTAGGACAAGTACCCTCTTCTAGTGTTTTAATACAATGCTGAGTCCAGCCCAAGTCTCTCGTCTCCAAAGCACTCAGTGGCCTGGGTCCCGAATTCACCTAAATTTCCTGTGTGAAGACTGTGACGACCAGCTTTGCTCCTCACTTGAAAGAGAACTTCCCATAATGACAAACCTCATCTTAAGGGAAATTAACTCCCTCAGAAACTATGAACAGTACGAGCCTGCATCTTTTGTGCCAAATGCAAGACCTCTGCTTTAAGCCTTACTTTTTCTACTGCACACAAATAACAGCACGTGCATTTAAAACAAAACTTCTGCCAAAACAAAGTAGTGCACTGCAGGTGTAACTTTCACCCTGGGGAATGGACAGGAGAGAAAGCACGTCACTCGTGGTACCGTTGTCATGATGTTCAGTGTACGGCTGGAAAGCCCATAACTACCAAACTGCTCTCTCAATAAAACACGCTAGAGAGCACAGCGGGTGCCCATGCAGCCTATGCTCTGCTGTTTGTAAGAGCCTAGATGTTGTTTACAAGCATTTGTGGTTATCACATGTCTCTCATGAGCTTGATACGAGAATGCTTGAAGGTCGAACAATTATTTTGGTGAGCCAAGTAGGTCCTCTCATCCCTCATCTGCTGTAGGTAAATGCACAGCAGCCCTGTCCACATGGAAAGCTAACCTTAGCAGCGGTCGGTCTTGTTCCAAGCAGGGCTCAGGCAGTCAGAAGTCAGCGGACCTCCGGTATCCAGCAGTCTCTCCGTGGATTAAAAGCAGGTAAGAGCGTGGTGTTAACTGCCTTTGTTCACAAGTGGTAGCAACCTTTCTGATTTGGACCCTGGATATTTGGATCCATATTCAAATACTTGTAATGTTAAAGTGCGGTGACAAAGCTTTTTTTCACACATGCTCCTGCATACATCAATGCAGCTGTGACCAAAAGGCACAAGCGAAGGTAACCCCTTATAATCTGAAAATTATTTGCTGCAGGAAGGTGAACCCATTCAGGGATGTTAAAACAGTTTTAGATTGTTACCTAAAAGGGAAGTGCTCTTTTATCTTTCTAAAACCCTGGATATCTGGCCTGGCCCTATGGACATTCCCAAAATACATCCTCATATTATCTCTACTATTAAAGGGGAAGGGGCAGTTCTGAGAATTGATCATAGAGTCATCGGGGCCTCATGTTTGCCGAATTAATTTCCCCTACTCAAAGCTGTACTATCATGTTGTGTAGATGGATGAGCCTTCAATATGTAGCAAAGGAATAAAGGTCACCATAATTTTTGATCAAAGAAAAAAAGTACTTCCTGCTCCTTGATTTTGTGTTTGTATTGTGTATTTTTCCTCCATGGTCTCAAAAGACAAACGTTGACTGAAGCCACGAGTGTAGCTGAAGATACTGTTCTTAGCGTGGGGATTCCTCCATACTAGTTACTTTAATCAGTCAATTTGATATATATATGTATATGTATATGTGATGGACAAATAGAGCCAAAAACCATACATCTTTGCATCTCAAGAACACCAAAGACTTGAGCGAGCAAAATGGCAGTCAAGTGTCATTCCCTTCAAATAATCTTTGAACTATGGCCACCATGCAGAAAGATGTATTTCATAATACAAAAGATAAACAGTGATATAAAAGGCAGATAGGGACATGCAGAAGAGCAGCAGAAATAGCTTTTCCAGGGGTAGTTCTATCCACAAATTTTTACTCAGCTGTACAACCTGTGCTTCACAACATAATATACTATTTCATGACCAAGTGGGGCTAGATTTTATTCAGATCCCTCCTGTACCTCCACTGAAAAGGAGGCCTTGACAGACAGAAGTAAACATTATCCCATCACTAAAGCTGTTTAGTAAAGCTTGGATTTTGTTGATGAAGAAGGATTGGCAGAAAATGTCATTACGTGTCGGGCTCAAGTTTGCCAGTCTTATACTGTTGTCACTGGATGGGGACAATCTCCTCCGGCACAGCAGGGGTTACCAGGCTTCTCCACTACTTAGCACAGCTTAGGAAAACAACCTAAGACTAAAGAAACCAGTTGACAAATAAATGCCCTGGCGGTAAGATACCGAAGGTCAAATTCTGAGCCTAGACTATAGCTCTATTGTATTTGGATATCAAAGCAGATAGCTGAAGTATGCATGAGTATGCATTCATTCATTAATAAGGGGTTACTGTAGTACATTTTCTCCCCATCCTTTTTGCTTCTCAGCTCAGTACTTTCACCCATGGTGAGGTCCCCAGAAAGGTTACACTGGTGCAGAATGATAAAGACGCGCTTTGATAATGATGATGAGGCTTTCCAAAGAGCTCAGTTTCCATATGGGCTCATGCATGAAACAATCCAAATTTTGCTGACACCTCACCCAGAAATGCTGGCTAAACCCAGTTTCTAAGAGTTGCCAAGTTCTGTGTACTAGCAAAAGGACAACTATAAGGACCTGCTTAAAAAAACATGGCAAGTCCCAGTTGTTTCAGACTATCAGAAGTTAGTGTAAGTGGCTGCATTAAAAGCTACATCGGCTTTGCAGGATAACTAGCAGCACCACTGATGAGGCAAGCATTCAAACTGGGCACAGCATAGGCATTTTATCCTCTCTGCTTCAGAGGCGTATGAACCATTGCTTTTGGGAAAACTCACAAATAGGTTGTTTTTCTCCGAGCTACAAAGCTTGTGGTTAAACCACACTGAGCTGAAAATGTAAAAATCTCACAGGCCTGCAAAATGCTTTTCACTGTCACATGTAGAACTAGCAACAGTATTTATGAGGAGGGCCAGACAGACAAAATCTAATGTTGTGTGCGCTGATTATTTCTGCCCTTGAACAAAACTTCCCAGGTTCTTATGCTTCAGGCATCTCTGCTAGAGTTGAGAGCAAGACTTTTACATCTGTGTTAAGCTGCAGAAAAGTCTTTCTGCTTTAAGAGCTCAAGTAGACTTTCCTGTTTTTAACCAAACCTGGATATTGCGCCTAATAGACCACACCACCTCTCTATTTATCCAGATATTTTTAATTTCTTAGAAGCAGTCATCCACATTATTAGGTGTTTTATAATTAAAATACACACTAAGAACAGGATTAACTGGCAGAACATGAGTGGCTACCTACCCAACAAAAACAGACAGGGCAAAATACCGCATTTAATAATATTACTAATAGTGAAAAATTACTTTAGATTTAACCACACACAGCTTATTTCCCAACCTTTTATCAAAGTGCTATGGGTTTTTAGCATGCACTAATAGTTAACAAATTGGGCTTCAGGAGACTGAAAAAGCTTTGTCATACACACACTCAAATGATCTTCCTTTCTTTCAGACTAGCAGACAGTGAATACTAACGCCTCTGTCATTAATGTGTTCATCTATCCCTTATTTGAGGTTCTTCCTAATTAATTTGATTTCTCCCTGAAGGTGATAATCCACTCTTTAATTTAAGAGTCATGTCTTATTGCATTCATTTTTGCATGAGCAAGAAGAAAACTGAATCAATCAATCAAACCTGTGCAGAGCAACACTAAGCACAGTAACTCTTGATTAAATCTCATTTTCAAAGTAGAATTCGGCCCAAAGAAAGTTAGCATTTCAACAATAATTAATCACACCATTAAAAAAACAACTGGTCTTTTTATGGAGTTCTAAGACTGTGCTAAATTGCTCACCTTGATTCAAAGCTGTAGATGTGGTTTTGTTTTTTGCCTGTTAAAATATGATGTTACTCCAGCCATCGCTTGTACACTTTTAACCTAGCTAAGGAGATGATGTACAAGGAAGAACCCTACAAAGCTTTGCCAATGGCTTCTGGTGTGTTTTTTTGCAATTTTTCAGTGTCTCAACTGAGCAGGGTAGCCCACCATTTATAGGAGTTGCTCAGGAGAACCCTTACTGGAGGTCCCTGGAAATTTCCAGACAGGTTTCAACAACCTCCACAATGTTATTTCACCAAACATGATTCAGTTGTTTTCTCAACAGAAAAAGGTTGCCTTTTGGGGAAACAGTAAACATTACTGCGCGTTTGAAACATGTTGAAAGGCTGAACCTCTATCGCTTGCATGAGGAATACTGTAGACCAAGAAATTCTGAAGAGCCACCTCACATTCCCAGAAAGTATTTTATTAAGAATAGTCTGAAGTCCCATCCTCACATCCTAGCTTTTTCCCATTTTCACAGTTACTAAGCCTGGTCTGAACTCAAAAGCAGCAGTAGAAAGTGTATTTTCTTTCATATACAAATCTTGGCAAATTGCAGAAACTTGCCAAATACTGCACAGGTAATAAAGCACTGTGAATTGTCTATCTGAGGGCAGTAGGAGTGCATTTGAGAGAAAAATATGTGAGGTACATTTTCTAAACTGCCCCTTAAAATGAGGTTTTGTCTATTATTGTTTCTATGATTGTATCTTCCGCGCTGGAAGGATGGCCACACGACCACTGGCTGCAGTTGCAATGAGGCTGCCTGAGCAGGGTGACTGTTCGTTAAAGTTGCCTGGTTCTGCGTTTTAGATTTTAACGTTCAGCAGTACTGTCATTCAAAAGTAAAGGGCAAAACCCATTGCCATACTCTGAAGTGCAGAGGCACTGTGCTCTCCAGGTGAACTCCTGCTTAGTAACTAAGCAACCCCATCCTGCATCTCTAACTGACATGCACTGATCTTACCACAGGATTTTCTTTGGAAAATTTTACCTTCGATCACTTGTAGGTCTACAGTTCGTGTCTGAAATGTGCTTGTTATAAAATTGTGAATGAATTACTTCAGTGAATAATTGTAGGTCTGAATTTTGTAATCCAGATGATTGACATTTTCAACTGGGAATGTATCTTCTGCAATAAATCAAGTAACGTTAATTTATGCCCCATATACATCTTTTGATCTATGTTGATGCAGTTTTTTAAATTAACAAGTAAAGTGTGAATGTTAATTGTCCCACTGATTGTGATATTGCCTAGTTTTGCTTTGCTTTATCCACAAGGATCATAACATTTAATTTGAATAAGTAATCAAAACAAAGTCAATAGAAAATTCTGAACTGCCTTTTGGTGACCCAACATTTGAATTAAATGTTTGCTTCCCACGAGTAGGTCACATGGGAATTCTCACAGACAAGAATTATGCTAGTAAAGCTCACATGATCACATATTTATAGAAAATAAATATGAAAGGATTACAACCACAGTTAAATAGAAGTTCCCTTTTGAATGCAAATGAATATTTAGGGTATGTATTCACTCAAGTGAATACACTTCAGTCCTTGCTCATGCACAGCTCCATCAGCACTAACCAGAGGGCCAGTCCCATGTAAGAAATAGCACACAGTCGAAATAAGAAGTTTGAGGTGGTGGAAATGTTTTATGTAAGCCATCTGAGAAATGCTTAGCAGTAAGGAATGTATTTGTAAGTGTCAGGAATGATGGAGTGTAGTTCAAGATTAGGACCACAAATCAGGACCATAAATCAAGGATGTCAACCTGTCCAGAGACCCACCATGGCTGCTCACACTCCAAACCCCCTCAGAGCTCCTTCATGTCAGTGCGCAACTACAGAAAAAACGATGGGGTCAGAGTATAAAGACACAAGCTGCTCAAAGGGGGATTTCGTATCAAATGTTTGACAGAGGTTGATTTTGTCATTTATTCCAATGGAAACAGAGAGTATAAATTAATATAGAAGGCAACTTCTCATCCTAATCCATATCAGTCTAATCTAATCTGCTAAATTGGGAAAAAGAGACATACTCTCATTCTACCAGAACAATTGTTCCCAACCTTTATTCAGCCTCGTGTTTGCCACTTGTTTCAAATCCAACACGATGTGTGTGGGCCCACAATATCTATATCTATTCTAGCTGCATCAAATGGCCTAAGAAAAAGATACTATTTCTCTTTATCAGGTTTGTCTTGGCTGTATCTTTACACTGCTGCAGCTACAGCGATGCTGCTACTAGCAACATAAATGAATGTTCTACTTATTTGAACCGAAGTCAAACATAGGCAAGTCACAAACGCTTCAGATGCAATTAAGAAAGAGACCATGTGGCAATCATGGAGTAATTTAGGTTGCCAGGGATGTCTGGAGGTTTTCTAGTCCACCTCCCTGCTCAAAGCAGGGTCCTGGTGGATCTGAACAACTCAGATGCGTCCTGGGACTTTTAGGTTTTTTAATTCCTACAGAGGTTATGTGGTAATGCTTATTAAGTCTGTTAGGGTGTTTTTGCTCACATGCGAATTTATTGGTAGTCTCAGATACAAGTATTAAATGAAAATATCATTTATGTAACTATAAGCAAGGCATAAATCATGCTATCTCCTGCTACATTTTCTAGTCTGAAGGATAAAAGAAGATTTGTAAAAGAATAATAGGAATACAGGGCTTGTAAATATGAAATTTGGAGAACAGTTATACAACTGTATACAATTTTAATCATATCACCGCTGACGCTACATGCACACAATATTTCTTTGATGTGCCACTTTGGTCTAAGACATTCAAAAGGTGGGAAGATAAAACTACATCACTCATGTAATACATGCTTTACCTTCAAAGAACTATTGAGGCAGGATTTTTATTTGTTACAATAAAAGTCATTCTCAAAGGAGATTAACTGTTAGCTGCATTGTCATTTAATTATGTCAAACTTATTATGTTGAAGCTTTCGACAAACACTTTCGAGAAAATTATTGCTTAATCTAGCTATTTAAGTGAAACACTTTTACCCGTCATTTTTAATTTTAAAAAAAATAAAGCATCTCTTTTCACAGTAAAGTCTGTATTTACTCTGGTGGAGGAGGGAGATGTTTTCTCTCTTTTCAAAACTTTTATAGCTGGACTTTACCTTGAGCATATTTCAAAGCTGCCATTCCATTAAGCCATTCCTTCCTTCGAAACCAGTCGATTCACTGTGTAAACATTCCTAACGCACAAATACAGTCAAGGGTCGTTTACATGTGGTCTGCAAATCAGGCATAGGAGCTAATGTCAGAGCTGCTGTTTGATCCACCAGCCTCTGAGACAGATTAAGCTTTTCTGTATGACTCACCGCTGCTCTTATTGTAAAGAAAAAAAATTTGTTTCTGTTCAAATTACTGTAACAGGCAAAACCAGCATCATTATTTGGTTTATAGCACAGCCATTAATAATAGATTGTCCTATTAAACAGAAAGGTAACTCCAGTATACATCCAGGATGTAGAAAACAAAACAAAAAGCACAAAAAGAATGAATGGGGGAAGCACAATAAAATAATACTTAGACTTGGAGAAGCAAACACAGCATCTTCTGCCAAGCAGGAATGAAGCAGTTGCTTTCTCCTGCAAGCATTACGTCAGCCACTTCTGGACAGATAGGCTTTTATCCGTATCTCCATCTTCATGAGTCACCCCATAAATTGTTTGGCTGCCCTGAGCAGGTCTAAAAAGGGAGAAATATAAAGAGCAGGTGTCATCAGCACATGATGGAAACCACAGTCCTCAGCTCCATAGTCACCCTTCTTGAGGCAAAGGCCTTCTTTGAGGCGCAAAGGGCGACCGGCAGAGCCCTGTGGGAAGCGTTCACGCCAGAGTCCCTCAGGATGAGAGGGACAGAGCTCCTCAGATAGACCCTGCTACCACTCGTGGCAGGACCAAAAGCAGTCAAAGAACATGGAGACACCTGGAAATGCTGTCATGGTACCCTCGTTCTTCATCCTAGTCAAAAGGAGATCAGTAGCCAACACTGCCCTGGGCAACATCTAGGATTAACATTGCACCAACAGAGACTTAAGTGTTATCAGTTACTGTGTGGGAGAGATTTCCACCCAGTCTCCCCACCAGACACTCCAAAAATGGGTGATTTGAGATGGTGTAAGGACTGCAGCGATTGTCAGTGACTGTCCCCTCTCTCAAGTCACCAGACCCTAAGCCCTTCTAATGTCTTCACATCTTTCAAGAGATCTTAATCATGCAATGATTGCATTGTTTGAATCTGTTCATTCTAGTCCCAACACATCCTGATTTTCACACTGTTTTGTGTTCCCAGCTCTGTCATTAATGTTTAATGCCTTAATTCAGCCATCAATCCCCACTCAGCAAAACGATCCACCTAAGTACATGTTTAAAGTTAAGCGCACTCTTGAATGCTTTGCTGAAATGAAGTGGTCTTACCCACATGCTGACATGCTTTGCTGAACTGGGTTTTCATGCACAAGAGTTCACTTGCACTTAGGAGAGGAGCCTTCCTCTTCCTCATTTGCATTCATGTTGAAGTGTGTGGCTTGTGAAGGACGCAGAGTTTTCTATAACGCCAAAGCAGCACATTCAAGGAGAAGGTGGTTGCAATCCTGGTTTGGTTTTGCTGCTGCTCCAAATGTCATGACACAACCAGATAATAATCTGTTGTATTTTCTGAATTCTGTTGAGTTGATTTATTTTAAACCAAAGTTTGAAAGGTAGCTATGACTCTGAAGACCTCTCTTCACAGTAAACTGATCAGATTGAGGTAATGCCTGATCATTGGCATTATCCAGATCTCAAAGGAAGGAAAAATCAGTAAACCTTTGCACAGATGTCATCTCATCCCTGGTAGGTCAGCTAGTAGAGATTAAAAAAAAAACAAACGCAAACCAACAAAATATACTGATTGATTTCTCAAAGAAGGATATTTACCTTTGTCCACCAGGACTCTTACTCCAACACTGACCAAATTCTTTTAACTTTTCATATCAAAAATCTGATAGTATGTTGCTCCAGGACCTTGGTTTGGTGGGTGGCAGGGTGGGATTTGGTTTTTTGTTTTTACTTTTCAACCTCTTTTACCCATTTCTTTCTACAGGAGAATGAATGAAATAAATACCACAGAAGCCTCTTCAACTCTAGGGGAATACAGTTTATTACAGTCACATATTTTTGTTGCTGCTGGTAGTGGTGGAAGCAGTAATGGATTCACTTGCTTTATATGTTTTATACATATTTTAGCTTAAGTGCTTAAAAATCTTATAAAGCGCTTATTTTAAATATTTTAAGTATTTGAGAGATGTTAGCACTTTACTGTTCCTTTACAAGACAGCTGTCTCCAGCAATAGCTCCTACATGGTCCATTTACCTCTACAGCACAGAGTAACTCACAGGGTATCCAAATCTCCTCTTGAATACGGGAAGGGGGTGAGAGGAGAGAGTAAACTGAAGAGGCAATTTTGTGCTAAAGACACTCATTGCAATGTTTTGGACATGTCTGTTACCTCAAAGTTTGATTTAAGTTTGTCCTAGTTATGGGTGAAAGTCAAAGGAGCTTCTTTAGCACGCCTTTTAATCAGTTCAACCATACTCCTAATTTTAGGTGAAAATTTTGTTCAGTCAAAGTGCATGTTCATTAAATACTCTTTCGTTTTACGCAAGGAGGATGTCCGTGACAGCAATAAACAGCTTTGCAACTTTCAGCTTATGCAAGAATAAAGACTTACTACAGCTTGACCTAGTGTACATCCACTCAGCCCTGTCTGACTGGATTAAATTGAAGAAGCAGATTTCAGGTTTTCAATCAGATTCTACTAGCAGCCTGGTATTTAAAATCAGAATCCTCCTTCTCTCCCACACCCCCAAAAGCATTAGAAAGGTTAAAGAGACATTTTCTGAAAAACTGGAAAAACCCTAATCAAATAATAGTAGTGTCAAGATCTGAACAGCACACAGATCCGTCTATCTCATTATTGTGATCTGGAAATTGGGCAAGAGAAATTCTGTGACCTACTTTTTATCTCTCAAGCCGTGGACAGTAACTGGACAGTTTCTTTGTGCAGCATTAGCTTCCTCTCATCAAAACTTTTCTGAGTAGTAGGTGTTGTCCAGGGACTTTCTGATCTGTGTGACCCCCCTTGCTTTCAGTCTGTCACCACAGAAATAGTCCGTTTATCATTTTTCAGTTTCAGATAAATTGTAAATGTTTTTTTCCCTGCTAAGGCATCTTTGGGCCTAGGGAGCTTCATGAACTTTGCGGAGTTTCAGATAGGCCCAGAAAGCCAGTTGCTGGCCATAAACCTTGAGAACTACAACCAAGACTGAGAGGCACATGCAAACATGTAAGCAAGTCAGTTGTTGGAAGCTGGAGACAAGGTTTCCTCTTCCCCAGGTACATTAAGTGGAAGGCACTGCAGTGTGGACAGGCAGTGAGTGTGCCAAGCATGGGCGCAGCTGCAGTCTCGTAGGGGCAGCACAGTCTTCAGCATCTGCTGGAAAACCCACTGCAGAAGCTCTGTAAGTACTTACATGGCAAAACCATGCAGGGCTTACAGTTGCTGCAATATGATTGCTGCTGGTTCTTATGACGGCTATTTCAAAGCAACTCAAAGAAGCTTTCACTCTGCCGTATTCGCAGGAGTATTGGCTGTGTAAGCAAAGGTCAGTAGACTATGGAGACACAAAATCAAACACCAACCAAGAACTGTAACTGAGGGAAGCTTCCACAATAGGTTATCGAGTACAATTATCGATGACAGATTGTACTGGTTACAATGTGTATACTAACCTGTGTTTTGGGCAGACATCGTTTTCAAGGCTTTGGTTCGGGGCCCTGTGAGTGAATAGCATTTTCCCACGGGGTTCTCAACAGAGCACGAGGCTTTACAGATTAAAAGCAACATGTATTATACATGACATCTGTGTGCACTGCTCCTCAAAAGCAAGCTACATTGAGGGACTAGAAAACCAGCAACCTTCCACCATAAATTCCTCTTCCCTGGTCCCCCATCTCCCCCGCTTTACTATTGCTGTCTACCGACACGTTGGCTTTGGTCACCTTGTCATAGCAAAGCAAGCAAGCCAGTCTGTGTCATACGTGGGCTTTCAGCAGCTAATTAACATGAGGAAGCCACGGGAGTTTCTGAGAAGCTGAGCTCTGATGTAACCCAATGCCATCCACTAGGAAGCTTTTAGATGCCCCAGCCATACATAATTTATTTTTGCCAGTCACATGGCAGTAAAGCTCATTTTGCATAATGGACGCTTGCAATGGAAAAGTGCTTACAGGGTTTCAGTGGAGCAGACAGCCCTTTCATCTATCTGTATCAAAGAGAAATTGAACAAGTATGGGAGCTTACAGCATTCTCGTAGAAAAGTCTGAAAATAATGTTTTCAAGATCTTACGGGTCTTCTCCAGCCTAAACGATTCTACGATAAAGGCCTGCAAAAACGTATTAAGACAGCGCTCATGTTATTCAAAGGCACTGCCCCACGGTTGTTCATTTACGCCTCTTGCCGGCGGCTTCGTACCTCCCGATTTACACATCATTCATTTTCCCACCTGCCGTTCCTATAAAATTCCCATTTGGCCACAGAGGACTCGGCGCCCGGGAAAGGCTGCGCCGCGGCTGCCGTTTGCACCGGAGCCGCAGCTCGCCCTGAGCCACCCCCGGCGCTCAGCTGAGCGCCCACGCGTGAGCGGCCGCAGGATCCACGCCGCCGACACCCGCCGCCCCCTTTGCGGGGCTGCAGCGGGAAGCCCCGGGCAGGGCCGTGCGGCGGGCGGGGCCGTGCGGCGGGCAGCGACCCTGGGACGGGCAGGGACCGTGCAGCGGGCAGGGCCCTGGCGCGGGCAGGGCCGTGCGGCGGGCGGGGGCCGGCCTGAGCGCGCCGCTGCCCCGCGACCGGGAACCGGTTCCGTGGGCGGAGGATGCGCGCGTCCACCCGCCGCCCCGCTGTCCGGTACCCAACGGCCCGACCCGGCCCGGGATGGCCGAGGGGAGCCCCACCTCCGTCCAGCACCTCCCCATCATCCGCTGGTGCGTGCTGCCCCTTCCCTGCGGCCGGGGAGCGGCTGGGGAGGCCCTGGCTGGGGATGGAGCGGGGAGCGGCAGGGGCGGGGGTGGCGAGGCTGGACCTGCCCGGTGGGCTTGCTACAGGGAGGGCAGGAATCCGGCTTTTAACACCTACCGCAGTTTCATAGGGCAGAATTCTGGTTTGCTGTAAAGGCCCCATCGTCATGGCGATGCAGAAACGATGCCATGAAAGCAGGGAAATTTCCCCAAAAGTCCGTCTCCCACCACAAGTCTTACTGACGTGGAGGTGGTTTGACTAGGAGGGGTAAATGGGGTTTTGTCTCAGCCTACCCACTCGCTGGGATCTGGCCACCGGGCTGCCATCCGCTTGATGTGATGCTGCAGTGCAGGTGAAGAGGACCATCCCTGGCTGGACCGCTCGTGGCTGGCGTGCTTTTACAGCACGCCATGGGTAGCTGCGAGGCAGCACAGCCGGTCGCATGCCAGCATTCAGAGTGATGCTGAGTGACTGATGTTCTCTGAGGTTATGTTTCCTTGAGGTGAAGGTAATGGTTGAACTCCTCAGTGAGACACTTTTTGTGGTGGAGTAAGGCTGTCACCATCATCTTGTGCTTTGAGAAGAGCGTCATCTGCCGTGTGACAGCGAAAGAGAAACCAGGGTTACTTTCCTTCTTTCCCCAAGCACAGCTGAGTCCAGCTAGTAAACAGTGTTGAAAATTTGTGTGGAACAGTAACAACAGATATAAGCGAACTTTTAACTTGACAGCAACCAATCTTAAATCTTTTTATTCCCCCTCTCAGTAATGCCTGAGCAGCGGGAGTTAGGCTGGGCTTTTGCTGTGATGTAGATACCATCACTCCCATTTTAAAAGGACTGAAGGAAGAGATTCATCCAAGGTCATCCAACGAGTTTGAGACACTGCATAAAACTGAATCATAAACAATCCTTGAGAGGGTGAACTGATGATTTTTTCATCACAACAACCTTCTGAATCACCTTTTCATGTGTTGAAAATTTTTAAATATTTAGCTTAATTTTATGGTTGGTGCATTGACAATAGCAAACTAGATTTTGGTCCAGAAATGGTTTAACAGCAGACTTGCACACCTGTATAATGGCCTGGCTGCCAAGGGTTCGCATATAACAGGTGGCAAACCCCAAAAACCTGGTGTCCATTTGAGGTCCTAGAACCAATCAGATAACAATCCCAATGGAAAGTGCGGATAGAAAGTAGTAGATAAATGGAGGAGGCCTTTCCCCGTGTGCTTTTTCTTTATCCTCCATCTTCCTCCCTTACCATTCTTTCCTTTGATTTTGTTGTCTTTATTAACAGTTTTGTTTTGATGCATGCCGTAAACACTCAGGTTTTGAGAACCTCGGGGCTAATAGGCAAGAAGATGAGTGCTGTTCTCTTTGTGGATATTTTTTTTTTTTCCTGACAGTATTTTTGTATTATGTATCAGCACTAAGAATGTGTTTGACTTGTTATTTGAAGAAGGCTGGCAGTTTAATAGACAATAAATTCACAAAATGAAATTCCCAAATGTTTTGTCACCGAATAGTTAAATGCTGACGCAAAACTATTGGCAGAAACCAGCTACTGAAGCATGAATTAATTTCTGCTGCACTTCCAATGACTCTTGTGGTGTTATATTAAGGATGAATTTGGACTTAGGTTTAATCTCGTCTGGGACTGCTCAATTATGAAGGGTTTTGAGATGGTTGCTCTAGAAGAAACAAGCATTTCTGCCTGCTGGGAGGCAGAGCTCAGTCAGGACTCTTACCTAGAATAAATTTTGTTTATCTTTCAGGCCCATGACGGGAAATACCCCATTAACGCAGCAGACCCCCTATATTTGGTGCAAGATCCTGATCATTTCTAGCTGTGAAGCGTTTGCTGTCGGGTGGTTGGGGCTGGAGGTGGTGAGGAGCTGGCTGGGAGCCCAGCACGGCTCAGCCCCAGCGCTTGGCAGCCCCAGCCTCTTGGGTTAGTGGGTGAGAAGATGGGCTCTGAGGAGTAAAAGCCAGGCATTTTGGGGCCTTTTGCTAGGGAGAGGGAAACCTGGGGGAGGCAGTCAGCCTTCTTCCCTGGAGAAAGCGGAGGAGGCATGAATAAAAGGTGAGGTAGACATTGTCAGACTGCACAGCCATCGTCTTCTTGCTCAGTCTGTTCTAGCAAGCCAGTTTGCTGAAGACCTTATCCACTCTCTGCTGCCAATACATCTAATATGGAAAGATAAACACTGGGTCGCCTGAAATCAGGCTACTGATAAAAGAGAGGGTGCTGGTTTAAAATCCAACCGGCTTATCTCACCTGGTGACTATGAAAAATCTGCTTTCCCAACCAACTCGATTATCAGTAAAGACACAGTGAGTAACTGGCACTGTGCTGCACTAGCATTCAGCTGATAAATTAATTAAATATGCGTAAATCATTTGGTATAACGGAAGCAGAGACACAGTAAGAAAACACTGTCATACGATCAGTGTGTCATGCTTTGAAAATTAACCTCTCTTCTTCTTTGCTCCAGCTTTGCTCCTATATTTGTACTGCAGGAGGCTATTATCTTCTGACATTGAAACCATTTGCATTATCTCATAATTAAAGGTCTTTTTTTTTACTGGTGAAGGTAATACTTTAGGCTAATAAGTAACTAAATTTACGTCTTCCTCACCTTATTCACACAAATAGTTCCATTTACTTGACTATGACCATTTTGATAAGTGGGATGAGTACGGGATTTGGCCAAAGGATGAGTATTTAAACACCTTAACCAGTTTTAGTCCTGGCAGTTCTGTCACATAGTAACTTGTAAATTAAAATTCTGTTCTCTTATTAAACTTGTGCTAGATTCAGTGAGGTTGCATGAGAACAGAATTTAGTCCTTCATAGTTTGTGCACTCTCCATCCCAAAACACCATATTGCACATTTTAGGTGGAAAAACGCTCATATTATTATTATTACCTTTGGTATAGTGGAGACCTTTATAATTAGAAGATCAAAGTTACAACCTTTGATGTAATAACAGTTACCATATGAGAGATGCTAATACTTTCTGTATCGGTGTTAATCTTATAATGACATTACTAAGTTGCATTTTTTTGTTAAAAACAATGAGATCTAGTTAATTTCTTAGCAGAGTCTCACATGGCTTCTCATACACTTTGGAAACAAGGAAAGTAGAACTTAAAAAGTAAAGAACAAACATAGAATATATGTATATGTGTATATATGAAGATGCATGATTTTTTTTTCCCAGAGTACAGATTAACATCAAAGTAGTAGCTCTCTTTTTGATTCTATGCTTCTATAAAACTGGAGTAACTATTACAGAGTTCACTGTTCGCTCTAAACCTGATGAGCTATTAAAATCACAAGCTAACAATTCTTTCTTCTAATTCTGACAGAAACCAATTTATGTTCTTGTTTTAAAGGATAGCTGATAATTTCTATTTGTGTGAAGGATGCACTGTACCCCGTTGGCTACTATATGAATTGTATGTGGAAACCTGCGGTCCAAATTCCAAGCATCAAGTAAATTCAGCCACCTTTGGAAAGGTACAGAGTAGATAGGATATATAAGATAAGAAGAGGAGGTACCTAAACAGAAAATCTGATGATCAAACATACACACTGCATATCAAAACAGATTAAATAACAGAGAAGAATGAAAATGTAATGTATCATGCTTGTGTCTTTTCCAACATATTTCTGGTAAGCCCTCACGTAGACACAGCTATACAAGAGAAAAGAGCGTTGTCTGCGATGGGGTTTATTTTCTTCAGGGAACTGGTGTATGTTACACAAGCAAAGATTTCTTTTGCCAATATATTTTAGAAAGCTTTACCAGGTAAGCAGCACAAGGTTAATAAACTTGTCCTGAGGAGCTGATTCTTCTGTCCTTAAAAGGCCCCTTTGGTTGTTACATAATTTTATACTTTCCTTTTTAAGTATACTTCGGGAGATTTTGCTCCAAACACACCCTAAAAAAGTTGTTGTAGAACCAT
Source organism: Balaeniceps rex (assembly GCA_013401315.1). Taxonomy (NCBI): domain Eukaryota; kingdom Metazoa; phylum Chordata; class Aves; order Pelecaniformes; family Balaenicipitidae; genus Balaeniceps; species Balaeniceps rex. The sequence continues at coordinate 139,531 of VYZW01045831.1, forward strand.
CCAAGCAAAACAAATGCAGATGTAAAACCCAATCTCCTTTAAAGAGTTCCACTCCTCTAATGTATGGAGGTTGATACAACCCACAGAGCAATTACCACTTAGAAATCCCAATTGCAACAAACACTCATAGCTATTCAACTCTATTTAACAAATTAAGGAAGATAGAATGCCTTGTGATTATTTGTTGCTCAAGGCTTTTTGTTCAGAATTTCCTATTTTTACTGCTAATATTATTCTATTAGTGCCCATGGTAGGAGCTACTAAGCATTTTTTTAACACAAAACCAAAATAATTTAAGTAAAAGTTGTGCCTGAAATCAATTTCATTTGTGCAGATAACCTCATTTTACGAATCATTTCTCTCAATTCAGTTGAATCTAATTTTTTTTACTGGGTAAGTTATATCACCCTTACTTAAAATTAAGATTTGAGTGAGTGATCCAGCTTGATTTATTACCACAGCTTAATGGATCACCACCTGTCAGCGAAGTCCCTGGGTAGAATTTGCCTGGCTCAGGGTAGATGTCTGCCATGGAGCTAGTCACCTGAAAATCTCTTGGTAGTCAACGGAGAGAAATAAGTAGTTACATATGATTCCTCTCACCCTAAATGAGTCATCTTGGGCAGCTCAGATGAAATGCGCCTTGGAACTGCCTGTTTTTCTCCATTGACTACAGAGTCTGCAGCAACTAGCTTAGACATCTCCACCATGTAACCACGTAGGTAAGATTAATCCCATCCTGTCTGTACACTTTCAGGTGCCCCAGCATGACTGAGTTACCACCTGTAAGCTAAGCCTTCTTGCGGTTTAAGTTAATGCATTTTACTTTTAAGTTGGGACAGGCATGGATGAAGCATGAGTCTGGTCACGCAGAAGAGCTTAGCTGATGAGCCATAGCTGCTATAGGTTGGTGCTTGCAACTGTTTCCTCACAGCCCTCACCGACCCAGTGCGTTATGGTGGAAGTTAACACATCCCAAGTGAGCAAACTGGGGTGCAGCTCCCCAATGGCTTGAAACGGTCTGTCCTGCAGCAGGAGGTGGGACCGTGCAGCAAGAGGCTGAGGAGGGCAGGAGCTTGCAGCAACCTGGTTTAAACTAAAGGTGCACATGTAATCGGTTACCACAGCCTAGCTAATGGGCTGAGCTATTAATAATTCATCAAGCTGTAGTAACCTGACTGCATTACGTGCGTGTGGACTGTAAGGACTTCTGCAGTCAAGCCCCGTGTGAATAAAAATGTGATGATTTAAGACACTACTAATCTCATCTGCCCTATCCCTCCGCCCAAATACACCGCTGTCTCTGTAGAAGAGGCAGCGGGAAGAACTGATGTGTCTCATGCCACAGAAGTCCCCATTTCATAGGCTGTCTTTTTAGGAAAAAGGGATTATGCCAAAATACCAGCTTGAGAAAGGGAGCAGCTGGGGTGGGTGCATGCAGAAACATGCAAAGAACAGGACCACTCCAACACCGTTAAAACTAGAGGTGCATGTTAGTGGGAGTTGGGGAAGTTTGTCCTTTAGCAGGCCTTTGGACCAGCAAAGTGCACTTTGCACAGAGTCCAAACTTTGCACTGCTGAGTGGAGGCTCCCCTCACTCCTCACTAACGTTGAGTACTCGATCCTCTGCTCCTGCTACGTGGGGGATGTTAGCTCCAGCTGTCCTGGGTTAGTCTCTGTCTTCACAAGACAGCTCATGCAGAATAATCATAGTGAAGTGGATTATTACCCTGACAGTATCTTATTACTCTGTAGGGCCTAACCTTGACAGATGCTGCGTGACCTCAGTTCACATTTACCACCGCGGTGGTCAAAAGGTTGCTTTGCAGCTTGATGATTCAGGTCCTTTCAAAAGAGATAAGTCAGGCCCTATCCTGCAAGTACTCCTTGCAAGAGTGAGTGGGTAGGCAAAGTCCCTTGTGTGAGTAAGTCCTACTCGAATGAGTAAGGCTTGCAGGTCTGGCAGGGCACTGGCGAGTCACGGCACCTCCGAGTTCCCCTAGCTGATATACTCCACCTGACTGCGGGTGGTCTCCTGGTGCGTGCACCGTGTTTCAGTACAAGGTAAAATGGACTAGTCTAAAATTTCCTACCTGAGGGAGGTAATCCCTTAAATTATTTAGATTTCTATCCTCAGAAGCCTGATTGAGTTCAGTTCAACAGTTACCCTTTGAGAGGTATGTAAGAACAGGTATTAGCTTGCAAATGATGGAAAGCAAAAGAAGTTTTTAAGGAGAAAAAAATGTAGCACATACATTTTTGCATTATAGAATGAATTTACCAAGTATTTCTAATTTTCTGCTTGGTTTTTTTTAGCTTATTCGGTTAGTTTTCCCGGGTCTGGGGACAAGAAGGCTGGGCACAAGAGGGAGTACCAGGTATTGTTTTTGCTACCTTTGCTTAGAAATGTTATTTATAACTGTTCTAATAAAATTAAAAAATGGCTGAATATTCAGCTCCAGCACTGTAATACAAGCAGCTGAATTGTTGGTTGCTAGTCTGTAACACATCGCAAGATCCAGAGTGATTTGTGATGTCACCAAGTACATTAAAATAGAGTTAATTCCATGAAAATCACCACATCAGAGCTGCTTTGGTAGGGCATGAATTCCAGATCGGACTGTTTGTTAAAAAATTAGCGCTTTGAGTTGTAATAGCTTTTACAGCATGGCTTGCGTGAGGCATCTGCCAGACATCACAACCTTACTCAGAGCTCTTGAGACACTGGGTCAGGAAAGCCTGGCTCCGGGATGCGCGGGGGTGGCAACCGTGATTAATGTCTGTGTTGTGCTTTTCATCCTTGCACATATCTCTGGAGTGACCCAGCATGTACTGGTGGTCAATGGAAATGTTGTAAACAGTTTAAAACCATTTAAATCAGACCACCTCAGGTCCTCTTCCTGCACGTCCTTTCTTTTCCCTTCCCTCTCCTCTAAATCGCAGAGAGTTTGGTACTCTTCCATCGATTCAACATCCAAACTTATAATCACACTCTGAACATCCAGACTGGAAAAAGGGATATTGTAAGGGCATTGAGACACAGCAATTTTACAAGCATTTTGAGTAGCTGTCAAGTACTGGCTTTGAGACGGACATGCCCTTACTTGATCTGTGACTTTTCTCCACTAGTTTGGACTTGCTATCAGCTTGATCCAGTGAGATCCTTTATTTTGGGAGTGCCTCACCGCAGACACTCCCAGGCTTCTCCTCATAGCTGGCAGGATTTGGGATGGTGCCTGATAGCCCCCAGCCTCCATGCTCTCTCTTCCCATCAGCAGAAGGTTACCCTCTGCTGGCTGCTGGCAGCCCAAACCACTGCGCTGCTCCCCTGGCTTCCCAGTGACCCAGCCTGGCAAGAGCCAGCTGGTAGCACCTGGGATGGTGACCCCGCTGCTCACCAAGGTTGGGATAAACCTTAGAGAAGGTCTGACGGGTTTCTTGGCTTTTAGCTTGCCGTGACCACCGATGGGCCACCCAGTCCCTAAGCTACTGTGAATGGCAGCGGAACAACTGCACTAAATCCTTCAACTTAAGGCTGCGGGGAGACCTTATTGCAGCCTTTCAGTACTTAAAGGGGGCCTATAGGAAAGATGGGGACAGTCTTTTTAGTAAGGCCTGTTGTGACAGGACAAGGAGTAACAGTTTTAAACTGAAGGAGGGTAGATTTAGGCTAGATATAAGGAAGGAATTTTTTACAATGAGGGTGGTTAAGCACTGGAACACGTTGCCCAGAGAGGTAGTGGAGGCCCCATCCCTGGAAACATTCAAGGTCAGGCTGGACAGGGCTCTGAGCAACCTGATCTAGTTGATGATGTCCCTGCTCACTGCAGGGGGGTTGGACTAGATGACCTCTAAAGGTCCCTTCCAACCCAAAGCATTCTATGATTCTATGATTCTATGAACTTCCATGGGGATACAGGGTCCTCTGTCAGCTGGGACTCTGGTCCCTGACTTCACTAAGTGTCCTGTACAAATCTGTTGCACCCCATGCATCAGCTTATGTTTGTTCATTTAGAAGAAGGTGTCATTCCAGGGCAAAAACTGTTAAAAAGAGTTTGTAAAGAGTTTGTGCAATTATCTTCTGTTGGGGAATATACATTTTCAACAGAATTTTAAAAAAACTAATGTAGCTTTTTTTACTTGGTCTTTTCTTGTTTAAATAGGATGATCATCTGCTTTCAAAGGAGGAATGTGAATTATTTGGTGACTTGTTGAAAATCATGTCTGTCAGTTCATAATTTTTTTTTATTTTTGAGGTATCATTACAATGGAATAGCTATCAAGAAGAACTCTTCCTTCTATGCACGTTATTACTCTCTTCTGTCTGCAAAAAAAAATCACAGGTTTGTTTTTTTCAATGTTTTAATCATAAAATGCCACATGAAAGTCTATCTCTTGTCTGTATATAAAAGTCTGAACATTGACAACAGTATTATATTTTTCTGATTATTATACACACTATAAAAGTGCTGTGCCATTAAGCGCTGTGCCCTAATAGAGAAGCTCCATTTTGAAAACATGCCCTGCCTAATCAGACTTCCTTGAATTGGACATTTTAGCCATGTAGGTCTTAAGAGCAGGAACTCATGCCAAACCTGAAAGAGGAGCTTAATATATTGAGACTCTAAATGGGAGCTCAAATAAATATATTGACAACTGCTTCATGACATTGTAGCATCTTCTGTATTAAACAGTAGGCTGAAGAGACATGTATTAAAGTATAAACACACTGTTTTGAAGAGTCCTACATGCAATCATGTTATCTGGCTTTTTTCACCTCTTGAAACAATGAGGCATATTACTTTGAAAATAGTTCCTTCACTTTGTTTTAAAATTTCAGATTTTAAAATCACCTCTTGTAAGGAAACAACAACGAGAAAATATGTAAGACGAGTATAAGTTGATCGCAAAAATTAAAAGTCTGAAAATAATTGATGAATGTAAGATACTTTGGCAGACTAAACTGTAGACATGAGCACGTTCCAGTTGCAGGCAGGCGAGGAAGAGGTCTCATGGTTAAGCTCATGGTTGACATAAACCACAGGCTTGTGTTTCTCCCCAGAAAGAAGGAAGGGAAATGCTGCCACCCCTTAGCAGTTTTACACTCCTTTTAAATGCACAGAAGAAAAACAGGTGCAGCCTATGCCTTGGACTTTAGAGACCAAGCTCATATCCTCACTCTCTTACAGACTTGTACATGATTTTAAGGTCTATATGGATAAATTCTGTAGCTTCATTTCCATTCTTTACAATGGAGATACAGCATTTTTCTATAGCATGAATGTTAAAGGGATAGAAGTCAGGCTATTAAGCATCCAGATGTTCTGGTGATGATGAAAGCTGTTTCAGTGTCTGTGATATTTTACATGACAGTTACTTAATTGAATGCATGCTCTGCAAGAGAACAGAAAAATTATACCCATAGGTTTATTGCCCTTCTCCACGGGTTTTACAGCAGAGTAATGTTGCAGAAGTCCATAGAGTGACAACGGTAAAGAATGGGACAGGGCAGAGGATCAGGTTCTGCAGATGATCAAGTGGCAATTGGTTGTTGTGAGACCAAACAAATTATTCATAGGCAACTCAAGGTTCATTTCCCATGAGACCCTTACTGAAGTGATATCCCTTGCTACTTGTGCAGCCAGTATAACCAGAAGAGGCCTAAGATTTGATGTCCGGAATGAGGAAAGGTCTTGGCCACTGTTCAAGGAACATTGCAGGTCTGTGGCTGCCTCTCTGCTGGTATTCCTTCTTCAGGGAAAGAAATGTGTTTCCCTGTGGCGTCACTTGAAAACAGCAATCTCGCTGAGCGTAGTAGGAGAGATGCTAGTTCTGGTCATAGAATAGATGAGAGAGAGAACAGAACAATTTGAATTGTTGCTCTTTTTCCTCCCAGCATAGAAACATGCTGAAAAATTACAAGAAGTAGGAGGAACCAAAGAAGCGATGTTGGCTAAGTCCAGGCCAGGTGCAGAAACAAAGCCTTCAGCCACTACTGGGAGCCAGAAGCACCACGTATGCCAGCATAGCTTGCATCCTTGGCCCCCCTCATGGAAACGAGCTGTGTTCCCTGACCCGCTGGGGAACACGCTATAGCCCATGCTTAACCATAGGGGAGCTGCTGCACTGGCTGCAAGCCTCCCTCTCCTTCTCCACCAGCTGCCAGAGGTGCCTGCCCGGATACCTACTCCTAAAAAAATATATTTAATTTGGTCAAACCAAGGAAAAGGAGGTGTATTCCAGGAAAAGGGCTGGCATCAACCAGCCATCTAGTGATCTTGATATAGTTTCTTGAGATAACTTTTCAGATTTAAAAAAAAATATCAAAATACAAGGATCGTATTCAGACAACGATCATCTTTCTAGTTGCAATAGAAAAGTCTCTTAACTACAAAATTATCTTGTCTGATGCTTCCTTCATTTAAGACAGCTATAAGAAGTCACTAAGCTGTTGTGTGAAGCCCGACAGCTGAAATTAGAACAGCTTCCACTCTAAATGCAGCCACATGCCCCTGTCCTGAGACAACGTGCACACCCACAACACCTGGGCGGCTGGGTGTCACAGTTACTTCTTAGTGTCTGATAAAGGACAGCAGGAAAAAATGGAGAGAAAGCAGTAAAAAAGGCACAAAACACCACCAGAGAAACATGAGTAGCACAACTCTGAAAGAAATAATTAGGCCACATACAAAATAAGCAGCAGCTTCGACCAAATCAGCGAGTTTGTTTCCATCTGTTTCCAGAGTTTTGTACATTCTTTGCAAATAAATAGGAACACATCAAGGAAATGCCTCATCTTCACTGTCTTCTCAGTAGGGTTCAGTACTTTTTGAAATCAGAATTAATTTCTGATTTTTAAGTTGATAAAACCAGCAATGACAAATTCTACATTTCTTTTTTAAATTAGAAAATTGAAATTTAGAAAAAGAGTGATGAAAACCTGAAGACTTTTCTACCTGCAAGAACAAATTTTGTTCTCTCAGAGGTAATCATATAATTGCAGCCAGGGGTATTTGACCCATAACATCTCAATTTTTGAGAGTGTGTTGGTGTAGAGAGTGTGTTGGTGTGGAAATTTCTAAATTACAGTGAAGATTTTTAATATACTGTTTCAGTGCAGTCCAAATGCTGGTCTGTGGACCAGACCCAGCTAATGGGATATACTTCTCCAGCTTGTTGCCACTTCCCTCCAGCAGAGACAGGGGATGTCTGTTCAAGCAGGGAACGTGTCTGAAATAACTATTGCTCCCTCCCATGTCTGAACAGAGTCCAACATGCACATGCTTTTTCTGGTGCATCTACCTGAGGGGAAGATGGAGCCTGGAGCCCAGTTGAGAGACCAACACATCCACCCAACCTGCGGGTTGGTGAAGAAAGGAATGGTTTCAAAACTATGATCCACTCTCTCTAATTACTGAAAAGAATATTTCTTGACCTTATTAAGATAGTTGGCAATTGACATGGTGCTGGTAGTGAGGAACTGGGCCAGTGAAGGCTCTGGCAGGTTGGGAGCTTTGCTTGGTGGTGTAATAGAAATGGCAGTAAGATTTTAATGTTTTGCCTTTAACTACAAAGAAGGCATTTGCATTTTGATAGTCAGCAGGGCCTCAGATGTGTCTGTCGGCTGAGTCGGAGTGGTGAGGATGCTCTTATACAGCACCTGTGAGTTGGTTCGTTTAGAACTCTTGGATTTTTTGAAGATACGTGTACTGCAACTCTGATGATGATATGACAGTAGCGTAAACAAGAACAACTGTACCCAATGAGGTCTCCAAATATATTATGGAGATTTAAGGGAATCTGCTATTTTACTGATTTGTGTTGCAACAGGGTAACCTCTAGGAATGGGAGCTTTGAGGACAAGCTCTCCATAAAATGGTACTTGCTCTGGCAGATCAAGGAGGCTTGGAGTACAGTAGTGTTAAAAATATGCCAGTGAGTTCTGGCTTCATAAGAGTTGCTTTATGGTTCTAGTAATAGGGAAGGTTTGGGCTTCTGACTTTCTAGCGAAGCAAACCCATGATTTTTTAATTAAAAAAAAATCTGATATGATTCTAGCAAATTAGCTTTTCTAATCTCAGTGTAATCTTACAGTCAACAGCATGCACTTTCACCACCTTCTCTCCTTTCATTTTTCCTTTGTGCTTCCCGTTCGCCTCCTCTGTTAGTCTTTTTGTCATCCCCACCATTGTATTTCCCGTTTTAGCTCTAGTTCCCACCCCATAGCATCATCCAAACTCTGCAAGAGACATGGTGAAACTCCTTGTGATTTTGCTGTCACCCATTTTCCCCTTCTCCCACCCACCTCCTCTTCTGTCTCTCCTGTCTCTACCCAGGCACCGCTCTCCAGGGGAAGCGAGCAGCTCTGCCTGGCAGCCAAGCACCTCTGCGGGCACCGGGTGAGTCCGAACCCCCTATGCTATCAGCAGGAGCACATAGATGTTAGCTTTCCATAGGTAGCTGCACTTAATCGTCACTGAGCTCCCAGCTGGCTGCTGGGGTGCGGGAGGACTCACGCAGCCCCCCTTCTTGCACCTCACTGTCCCCGTGTGGGGGAGAGTGGGGAGCCAGCCTGCCGTGGGAGCCAGCCCACCGGAGGAGAGCGATGCTGATACGTGTTGCCATAGCAGCAGCAGCAGAAGATGCAGCTGGCCGCCTTCTCGGGGAGAGCAGGAGCTGGAAAATATTCATTAATTTTGTTTCACAGTCTTTAGAAATCTGCAGGAAGGACCCATTTGAAAGAAGCGTTATGAAACATCCCTACTTATACATTCTTCCCTTTGTCCAGCCACCAACTCTAAGATGTCTGGGAGAAAGAGTCAGTAGCATTACCCAACATACCCAACGTGAATATTGTGCCCTGTCTTGGGCAGCCAGTTTGGTTGTTTCGCTGGAGCACCGCCTTCATGGCAGAGAGTAGTGGCAGAGGGAAAGGGAATTTGTCAGGTGGCAAGGGTCAGCCCTGTGGACAGCAGAGAAGCCAGAGGAGGCATTTTCAGTGGCTTGAGTTTCCAAGCAGATAAGCTGTTACATTTTGTCCTCTGTCCCTTCAGGACGTATGGTGGTATCCTGGTTTACAGTAATACATCACAGCAGTGAAACCCAGCAGCCAGGATCCGATTAGATAGCTTGAGTGTTGGCAGTCACCAGTGGCAGCACATTTGCTACAAAGCCCCAGCCTGTCACCCTTCAAAACAGCCGAGTCCAAAAGGACCCTGGAGTTTGAAATGCCTTCACAGACAGTGAGCAGGTGTCAGCAGCAGATGGGGGCTTGACTGGAGGAATCCAACTCTCACAGCACGTCCCTTTTACTAGCAACATTGCCTCTCCCTCCTGTAGGATCAGCCTCAGCAAAACAGGCAGGGAGAGAGGCAGGAGATGGCAAAGCAAGAAAGCAGCCTGTTGTGCCTGCATCCCTGGCTTTTCAGCCAAAAGCCAGTGGTCAAGCCTTTGCAGGTCCAGGTGAATTCTGACCGTGTGGAACGTCACAGCAGGCTTGCAAAGTAAATGGGGGAAAGTCAGAAACAAAATGCCATCTAAACTGATACAGGGTGCAGAAAATGTAATTACTGTGAAATCAAAGCACAAGGATGATTATGCTTTCATTATTTGCATGTTTATTATTACCATTCCAAATGAACTGCAACTACAAATACAAACCCACGATTTTGGTGCAAGAAGTTGGAAGACATTGCACTGTTAAGTGGCTAATACCTTGCCATCTTTATAATGAATGGTTCAGTTTTATCTTAAAATTAAGAAATTGGTCTTCAGACTCGTTAGAAAATCGTGGGGCTGCTGAATGACAGGAAAGAGAGTGGGATTTGTTTCCCAAACACAATGCTCCAACCTAGTGCACTCTATCCAGTTTGAGCTCATTTCCCTACTAAATACAGAATAAATTGGTGAGCTTTTTAAAGGTCTTTTTCTCTGTTGTATATTTTACCACAGTGGAAATGCCTGCAGTTATGGAGATGCAGCTGGTTACAAGAGCAATAGCCAAAAAAAAAGAACAGTGAGTTTCGGATACATTAGACTTATAACAAAATGTCTATCTGTGTGTTTAATTAGAACTGCTATGTTCTGATGAAATACAGTTAACCCATCATTTTCTTCAAAATAATCTTTGTCTGTGTAATCTCACTAAATTCTTACTTCCCCCACTCCTATTTCACCTGGTAGCTAAATATTTTTGTTGTCTTAACATCAGCTCAAATAATTTTATCTGTGCTGAAAGCGGAAATTGTGGCTGACAGCCCAGGTTTTGAATATTAGGGGAGTTAGTGGGGCACAACCTTCCTTGCCTGAGGCCCACGGTAACAGACCCTCATGCTGCTGAGCCGGCGTCTTTTCAATGTGCCCAGAGTTTATTGGCACGATAAGTATTTAAATACTAGGAAATGATTAAGGAAAAAGAGCGCAACGCCTGCTCACCGAAGAGAGCAGATGCGAGGCTAACCTGTGGCAGTTCTCCTGTGGCTGCCATGGGATGGCTTGACACCGGGGTTGTTGGAAGTCGGCCAGCAGAGCATGAGCAACAAACTTATGTGGACCGAAGTGAGGAAAAAAGGAGAGACTGGATGCCCGTCTTATTTTTACGGAGTACTTGGGTGCGGTAATGAGTGCTCTGAAGTGGATGTAATGACAGCTGATGAGAAATGTGCTGTCACCCCGGCAGCAGAGCCAACTATCTGCAGCCTTATTTAGAAGGTTACAACTGTGACACGAGTGCTATGGAAAATATATGTGGAAGATATGTATAGCATTAAATATTCACTGGTTTTGAAAAGAAATTCATGTACTGCTTAGGATTTAAATATTTAGTCATCCATGCTCGTCTCTTTCATCCACCCCTACTTTCTAAAAAAAAGGACAAGCATTCCTCTGAAGAAATACATCTTATAAAAAATCATGTTATACAATTTCAAGAAAGTATTTAATACCTTTAACAGAATTGACAAGATAATTGTGATCTTTTCTTTTTTTATTGTTCAAAATAAATTCTGATGCATTGAGAGCAAGAATTTGCACTGTTCTCCATCTGTCATTTATCTGAAGACTGAACAAGAGAGACTTCAGTACCCTTGGCCTGAATTCAGCAGATTCTATCTTTGGGAGCAAGAGCTAGGGAAGAAATACCCCTACGAAATGGTACGTTCAAGTATTCAGTCATCAAGCGAGTTAGCTCTTTGCCTGTGTGATCTTTTTGTACCCTCTTTTTGGTCACCTTCTCCAGGTTGTACTGCTTGCCAATGAATACTACAGCCATTGTCAAGATATTATACATATGGTGAGCAAGAACGAGCTTGACAAGGTATGCCTTTGCTTTAATAACGCTCATTCTGATGACAGCAAACAAATCTAAGAGTAAAATTGTTTGTGTGTAGCTTATTTACGTGATGGTTTGATCTAAGGCAGATGATCATTTATAGAAAAAGGAGCATTCATTCAAACTATTTGGGAATTCTTAATTAACACAACATGCTCCGAGAATCTGAGTTTGTAGGCATGTCCTGAGCACTCCTGGCACATCAACAGGTCTGAGCTCAGCACAAAACACAAGGCCATGGATACATATCTTTCATTATATCTGCATATCCATGGCACAATTCTTTCTCTCCTCTTTCTTACACTGCCTTGTGAAGTTCAGCTTGTTGCCCCAGGACGCTTCCACTTACACTGGAGCCTGGCCAGGATGGGGCCAGGCAAAAAGCCCAGCTCCACAGTCATTCTTTTGCTTCTGTGCTTGTGTGTGTTGTTTTATGGAATTACACTTCACATTTCACGAGTGTAAAATCAGTGAAAATTCATAAAGGACTTTGTGCGACAGGTGGAAGACTGTATCATATCATTCTGGAGGTCTCTGCAGCCTGAAAGAATAGCACTTATGTCCTTGCCAGATGTATGCCAGCTGCTCAAAAGCTATGATAGGCAGCTATTCAAGGTACTGTAGACACACTTGTTTGTTTTAATTATCTTATTATGTGTCTTTGTCTTTTTGGTAATTCTACCTGAGGAGAAGGGCCAGCTGTTTCTTGTGTGCTGTACAATGGGATTTTCATTCATACCTCAAGTCCATTCTTTGGCTTCTTCTGAGACAGCACAGTATGGATTTTGAAAGGAGCCAGTGGAATTTGAGATAACTTCCATTTTGCTGCTATATATTCCTTTGAAAATCCCTAATGTCAATGGAGTATGCTGTTATAAATGTGGTCTGTGGTTCTGGCATGAGGTTATGTGACTGAAATTTTGACTGATAACTGTTTTCCAGATTTTGAGAGTTATTTTTCCTTTCAGAACACTACTGCATTTCTCAGTGACATTCCACATAGAAATATGCAGTTTTCTGATCAAAATAATTTGCTTCTTATTTACAGCAGGTCATTAAGTAGTGTCTAGTAATTAATTCAGGAAACATCATTTATTGTCAGGATCTTTTTCCTTCTGCTAATAAATGTAGCTTAGCTATTGCTTAATTGCAAGAAAAAATGGGCTTGTTTACATTTACATTTAAACTGTCAACATAATTTTGTTTCATGCTGCTGAAAATATCTGTAGTACACCAACCATGTGCAGCTCCATGAATTTGTATTCTAGGCAATGGAGAACATCCTACTTCACGACTTCCTGGAGGAGGTGCCTGTGCAACACATGAAGTCAATCAGATTGTTCAGTAAAAACATTGAACTTTGGCTGCTTAATGCTTTGGAAGAGTTTCCGTTACCGCTCCAAACATCCAAATCTAAAGGTATGTTTGAGTCATAGAGAGATTTTCATAAAATAATCTTTGCTTAAACTGCAGAGAAGATTGTGTTACAAGACTTTTACAGAAATTATTTTTAAAACTTTCTTAGCTGATGTAACTTCGATAGTAGCAAGGACTAGAGTTAGTTGGGATACAGTTAAAAATAAATAGTCTCAGATAATGTGTGAGAACAAATTTAAGCCAAAATTATTCCCAGTTCATGGTAAATTAAAGTGTACTTGAATCTTTTTAAAGATCTGTCTCTTGCCATGATCGCTTTGGCTGTGTAGATGACTGAATAATATGCAGTCTGCCCTCTGAAATTTAGGTATTGTTCTGTCTCTTCACCTTGCAAGTGGTTTTATGCAGATAAATTAATCAATGGCTATAGAGCAGTTCAATATAAAGGGAAAAAAAGCCATAGTCCCATAGGGAAACTATGACTGTCATTAGAGGAGGATTTCAAACGATCTGTACTATACAAAGGTGTGTGCATATGTGTGTGTTGTAAATATGTATGTACCTACATACATATATTGACATATGATGCCGAAGATTCTGGCTAAAACATAATGTTGCTCAGTTGCTCATTGAGTGAAGACCAGCTCCTCAGTGGCAAAGCAGGGCTCCTGTGTACACAAAAGACTGTATTAGCATTCATATGCTCAAGGAAGACTTGCAGACAGTCTTAATTCTGGCATTTCTTACATTTGAATGCTTGACAGAGCAAACTTAGTAATGTCTTTTAACATGTGTGTGCATGGAAGTATATGTAATTATTCAGCTGTGACCCTTTGTATACGCATCCTGGTCTTTCTGGTTTGTACAAACTTCAGAGAAACAGAAATTTTCACTTGAAAACCATTGCCTGTCTACAGAAGTTTGTAAGTTGCTTTATACTCTATTTGCCTGTAACTACGAACCAGTTATTTTATATTTTATTCTTAAAAAAGGTGTTCTCGGACCATGCTTGTCATAGTTACAACACATTATAAGCAGGAGAAAATAGAAACAAAGAAACCAACTCCTGTTCGCAGTGCTGCAGAATTATGGACGCATAAAGGTGGAAACGTAAACTCTAATCAAAATACAGGAGGTTTAGAATTAATGTTGCTTTCATTCACCTTAAACCATACATGTAAAAGGGTATTAGTTTTGATTAAGAAGTATTTAATGTAAAAAATATCAGGAGTATTTTTCCTGTGTGTTATGGGTTAACAGCTTTGCAGTGAGCTAACAGTGGTGACCTGGGCAGTTGCTGCTTGCAAGCTTTAAACTGCGAGGGTCCCCAGCCCAGCCCATAATTCTGGCTCAGTGCCCCCACTGTGCCCTCTGTTAACCTGTTGCTCCCCAGGGATCTACTTTCTAACCTAAAAGATCTGTCTTCAATAACGTCTTTTAGACTGTAAAATATTAATGATAGGAAACATCTGCCTCTTTTTCTTTAACAGAAGTTACAGTGTTTATAAAAAGACTCAGGAGAAAGACAGACCTTTCTAACATGGCCAAGGTATGTTCCAGAATCTGTGAAACAAAAAAGCTGGGCATCTCATTCACTCAAGAAGCTCATCTGCAGTTTGGACTATTTATGAGATGCTCCATTATAGGTCAACAGCAGCAGCACAGTTGTTCTTAGCTGCATACTGACCATGGTCCGAATCATGATCACCCTCCTACCCATCTCTTCCCACACTGCTGAGGGGGCCTTTTGCTCCCCACGGATTCATGAAAGCCTCTGAGATATGGTCAATGGTCCCCCATGGAGAGGAGAACATCACATTAGCTGGAAGGGCCAGATGACAGTTTCCAGTATCTTCACTCAGTCATGCCAAAGCCAGTCAGATAGCACGTGCTGGAGTTATTCTAAAACTGGTTTTACGTAGCATCCTAACCACTCTCTCTGACGAATGCTGCAGCAGCCTGCAGAAGGGAAATGACTAATACGCCAGCTGCAGAGCAGCTGCGTGGTCAGGGAGCAGGGTGTGAGGTCTGTAAGGGCACAAGACCCCACCTTTTTCATGGATCCCAGGGATCAGCTGGTAAAATCTTCTCCATCCTCTGACCAGACAGTGTTGGAAGGAGTGCTGTAGGGAAGCATCCTCTGAACTTTCCTCCTCAGGGTCATCACTCAGACTGGCTTTTTCCCTTGGGAAGAAAGAGACAAAAGTCTCTCTAACAATTAATATATCTGCCTGCTTTTTGCTCTACAGTATCATTCTTCTCAGCTACAGTGACAAAGGAGATGCATCCAGGAGCTGCATTTTTAACTCCTTGAACACAGAGAAGTAAAATGTTTTCATTAGCATGTACTTATTCAGTGCTGTATTATTATGAAGGGCTGTACCTTTCCTGCAGCCTTCCTTCCATTGGTGTTCTTAGATAATTCCAAAACCTTGGGTTTTGAGGCGGTCCAGGCCACGACAGAACAGATAGGTCACAAATGGAGAAGAAAGCAGAAGAGAA